>SJYT01072534.1:343991-358940 GCA_006410635.1 Cephalophus harveyi
AAATTTGCTGGCATATTGAGTGCAGCACTTTCACAGCATCATCTTTCAGGATTTGAAATAGCTCCACTGGCATTCCATCACCTCCACTAGCTTTGCTCATAGTGATGCTTTCTAAGGCCCACTTGACTTCACATTCCAGGATGTCTGGCTCTAGGTGAGTGATCACACCATCATGATTATCTGGGTCATGAAGATCTTTTTTGTACAGTTCTTCTGTGTATTCTTGTCACCTCTTCTTAATATCTTCTGCTTCTGTTATTGTTTACTGAATATTTTAAGCCCATTATTGAGATCTACTGCTTAGGAGAAAAAAAAAAAGATTCCTCTCAAAGTATTTCTGCTCATGGACAATGCACTTGCTTGCTCAAGAGCTCTGATGGAGATGTACAAAGAGATTCATATTGTTTTCATGCCTGCTATCACACATCCATTCTGTAGCCTGTGGAATCAAGGAGTCATTTTGACTTTAAAGTCTTATTATTTAAGAAATATATGTGAGGCTATAGCTGCCTTAGAACCTCTGATGGATCTGAGATCCATCTGGATAGGATTCACCATTCTAGTTGCCATTGAAAACATTTGTCATTCATGGGAAGAGATAAAAATATGAACATACACAGATGTATGGAATAAGCTGATGCCCATTTTCATGGATAACTTTGATGTGTTCAAGACTTGAGTGCAGATGTGGTAGAAATCACAAGAGAACCAGAATTAGAGGTGAAGTCTGAAGATGGGACTCAATTGCAATTTCATAATAAAATCTGAAGAGATAAATTGCTTCTTATGGATGAACCAGGGAAATGATCTCTTGCAATAAATCTACTTCTGGTGAAGGTGCTACGATGATTACTAAAATGACAACAAGGAATTCAGAGTATTACATAAGCTTAGCTGATAAGCAGTAGCAGAGTTTGATGAAACTCAATCTTGATGGAAATTCTACTATAGGTACTGTAGGTAAAACAGCACTGCATGTTACAGAGAAATCTTTCATGAAAGGAAGAGTTGATAAATGAAGCAAAATTTATGGTGTCTCATTTTAAAAACTGCAACCACCACCTCGACTATTATGTCCTTCAGTAGGTGAATGGATATATAAACTGTGATACATCCAGAGAGTAGAACATTATCCAGCACTAAAAAGAAATGACCTATTAAATTATGAAAAGACACAGAAGAATTTTCAATGTGTATTACTAAATGAAAGAAGTCAATTTGAAAAGACTACATACTGTATGACTCCAGGCATGATACAATAATAAAAAAATAAAATCATAAAATCAGTGGTCACTAGAGGTGACCATGGGGGGCTCCCCTGGTGGCTCAGCAGTAAAGAATCTGCCTGCCAATGCAGGAGACATGGGTTTGGTCCTTGGGTAAGGAAGATCCTCTGGAGAAGGAAATGGTAATCCACTCCAGTATTCTTGCCTGGGAAATCCCATGGACAGAGGAGCCTGAGGGGATGCAATCCATAGGGTTGAAAAAGAGTTGGACTCAACTTAGTGACTAAACAACAACAAGTGTTGGCCATGGGGGAGAAAGATTAATTGGCAGAGCACGGAGGATTTGAGTGCAGTGAAAATACTTTTATATGACACTATAACAATTAATCAGAGAAGGCAATGGCACCCCATTCCAGTACTCTTGCCTGGAAAATCCCATGGGCGGAGGAGCCTGGTAGACTGCAGTCCATGAGGTTGCTAAGAGTCGGGCACGACTGAGCGACTTCACTTTCACTTTTCACTTTCATGCATTGGAGAAGGAAATGGCAACCCACTCCAGTGTTCTTGCCTGGAGAATCCCAGGGATGGGGGAGCCTGGTGGGCTTCCGTCTATGGGGTCGCACAGTCGGACACAACTGAAGCAACTTAGCAGCAGCAGCATAACAATTAATAAGTGTCACCATAGATTAGTCCAAATCCATAAACTGTACATCACCTTGGGTGAATGGACTCAAAGATAGATGGTGAACTTTTGGCGATTAGGATGTGTCAATATACGGTAATCCTGGAGGGGAAAGAAAATACTATTCTGGTGAGTACTGTTGATAATGGGGGAAGCCATGCATGTATGAGGAGAGGGGTATAAATCTCTGTTCCTTCTTTTCAACCTTCATAAAACTGTTCCAAAAATTATCTTTAATTTTTTAAAGCTATCATCTACTATTACCATTATTTTGAAATCTCCTCCAGAACTTGGGTGATAGGGCAAGCTGGTCCCCACCCCAAGCCAGTGGCTGATTCCGCTTCTCTTCTTGCCTATGTTCCTTCTACAGTGTAAAGACTTTGCCAACACTTCTTTGGACACTGGGCCTGCTCTGCTCATCGCTGCCCACCACCACTCTCAAAGGTGTTCAGACTACTGGACCTAACATCTGGACCTGAAGGTTTGAAGGGCCAATTTACATAGCTTTTCTTTCTACGTTACTAAATATAAATGACACACTTGGTTAGTCTTCATGGACACAGGATCTATAGAAGGCATCTGGAATGATTAACCAAGTTATACACGAGAGTGTATACCTTACGATTCAACAAAAGGTGCATTTGTATTATGTGTTTATAATTATGTGGTTTTTTTTATGTGCTATGCTTAATAATCAATGTGGTTTTTTTGATATACAATAATTGGATTGGAACATCAAATATATGACTGAGTTCATGGTGGCACTTGAAATGTCAATGGTCACTTTTGGAGACTGCTAGTGAAAATGTCTTTATTCTGAAAACTAGTTTTTAATGAAATGTTTAATAAAGAGTGTTTAATTAAACATGACCCAAATTTCCTTTTATTTTGTGCCTAGTAAGCTTAGACCCATCCTGAAAAAATGAGGGTTAACAAGACAAAACTGACAAAGTCCAATCAGCTCAGCCATCTCACAACTCATGCAATGATGGGACATATGGCAAGAACTCTAAAAGTACCAACAGGAGTGCCCTAAGGTCATGATGGGCAGATAGAGCCGCACCCCTTGTCTGGTTGATTTCTCCTTGCCAGCCGTGGAGGCAGATCTTAGAAAAGAAAACTGGAGCAGCATAATGAACTAGAAGGCACAACAGGCTCATCTCTAAATCAGATTCATCCAGAGAAAGCTCTAAGCAGGGAGATTTGCAAACTTTCAAGGTGTCTACCCTCAGATGATGAGGGTTCTAAAACAGGCAAAGTGCTAGAAACTCAGACCCAGAGAACCAGCTTGATGCGGTTAAAATTATATCATTTCAGGAACTTCATCTCTAATATCTTTAGTATACAATATCTGAAACCCAGAGCGCTAAAATTATAATGCCAGTTGGTAGAAAAGTTAACAATAAAAATATTAAAAAATAATAATACAGATGTGAAACCAACAATGAAATCATGAATAGCATCAATGACTTTCAGATTATGAGTGTGCTTCCTCTAAGCCAGGCTCTGTCCTACATACCTTGTTAAATTCTGATAAACACCAGTGATTATCCTTATTTCACTCGTGAGGTAATCAATGACCACAGATAAGTTTAGTAGCTTTCTCCTAAGTGGCAGACATGGGATTTGAACCCAGCTGTGTCTGACTCAAATCCTGTGTTAACGCTGGAACCCACTCCGTCAATTACAATCTCAGGAAGAAGCTGTGAATTATGAGAGAGAAAAAAAAAAACTTGGTATTTTATTTCCAATGATAAAAATTCATTTCTTCAAGGAAAAGGGCCAGCACTTAATCAGTATTTGCCACATGTCATCAAGCTCATTTTCACAATGGTAATATGTACTTGACAACCAGAGATAAAAGTGATCTTCTTTGAAAACGAGGCCACAATCCAGATAAAATAAAAATGTCTGATACAAGGTAAGCTTTAATTTAATTTAAGTCTTGGTAAACAGCTTGCCTAAAAATGACTTTTGCAAGTCACGTACAGTTTTTCAATCTGTCATTTTGTATTGACCTTCACAGGCCTGAAATATATTGCACTGGACTAGTGAAGCTTATGAGAATGATATTAAAGTTGGTAATATTTTTAAAATTTTATTTTATATCCACTCTCACTTTTACTTCACTGTGTACAGTTCTTGGGAGAAATGATTTTATAGAGTGTTCTTAGATATCTACCAGTTTTCTTGTTAATTAGAATTTATGGAAGCTGATTCAATAAATCACTGTAAAGGTAGAATGTTTATTCAAGTCAAATGCAGCAAATCACATATCCAAAAGAACAGTCCCCACAATATTTCAATGCTAGGTAGTATGTTTTGTTTTAAGGTTTTAAGAAAGTGTGTTTAAGGCCTAGCACTCAGCTTATCAAAATTTGCATATGCAAGTAGGATTTGGAATAACTTACTTTAAATTTTATCTTGTTGAATATAACTCTTCTATAATATAATCTATTTCTTCTATCTCAATTTTCACTTTTCAGTAATCTCATAATAGAAATTAATCTTCTTTAAGGTGTGGTACCTTTTGCTTTGTTGGCCAACATGGAGCTCAATTCAGCATCATACATTCATATTTCATACATATTTCACTTTATAGTCAGCAATCCTCTACTAATTTGGGGAATAATCAATTGCTGAGATAATCAATAACATGCTACATAAAAAAATAACATATAAACAATATTAAAATGATGTTAAGAAAACACTAGGATATGTGGTATGCACAGTTAGAATCTTCTCGAAAGGTGGAAAATTATACACTATAGTACTGTAGTCTTTCTAAGTAAAAATTTTTTAAAAACTACAAGGTGCTTTATAATCACAAATAAAATAATAAAACTCTTTTTTGGGGGTGTCATGGCTTTAAATTTCATTTTAATAGACTATATTAATTACCTAATCATTGATTTGTATTTTAAAAAAATGACCCCAAATTGACTTTTTGATAAAGATACCTATAAAAGTAGAAAGGAAAAGATTTTCTACCCTAGAATTCTAACCCAAGAAAATTACTAATTAACAGGGTGGCTAAAACAAGAATACTTTTAGACTGCAAAGCCCCCCTCCTTTTTATAGTTAGCTATAGGGGGATGGGTGCCACATATGTAAGAGACTAAAGCAAGAACAAGAAAGAAAAGTGATACAGTAACAGAAGACCCAACACAGCAGACTGGTGGAGCATAGTTCTGAAGGGAGAGTCCAGAAGGACAGCAGTGCCCAGATGATAAGGGTTGCTGGTCTAGAAGGAGGTAGAAGTTTCCAGAATGAAAGTCTTGAAAAAGTAACTGAAGTATACGAATGTCTTGAGAGGAGACTGCCAGAGAATTTAGTGATGACTTAGTGGTGACTACCTAGAAAGTAAAAGAACAAAAAAATCAAACTAAATTAAAAAGAATGGAATTATTAACTCTATGAAAAACAGAAAATGTGTAAGAAAAGGTTTGTTTATTCCCTAGCACAGTCCTCAGCAGAATTTATTAGTAATATTACACACTGAATAGTAATAGAAAATACAATACAACAGTATTAAGAATATTAAAGATGTAAGTATAGTTGGGGCCGGGGTGGTAAAGAGAGACAAATCTTCTTTTGTGGAAAGCCCATTGATAATGCCCCATATTCAAACAACTCTAAGATGGAGAAGAGGAAGAAGTAGTTGTTAAGACATAGCAATACAAACGTGCTGCTTGCAGATAGGAAAGTGAATTCTGAAGAAATGTAATAGAAATGTTGGAGGAAGCTGCAATTATGAAAAGGGAAATGAAGGGTTGAACCAGGAATAGTCATTCTTAACATTTTGGAATCAGATATTTGAAACTACTGCAAGTGTAATTACACTACATATTGTCTGCCTTGTGTATAAATACATTTTATTTAGGAGAGCAAGGTAGAAAGTCCAAAGTTTAGTCTGTGGAGAATCATCAAATTTCAAGACATTCAGAATTTTTAATAAGCTATGTTATCATTCTATCAACAGAATACATGTCTTGTACCAAATAACATAACATCTACTTGCAATTAATATAGGCTATGCATCTAACACAGTACACATTTTTAGGTCTCACGTGCATTTTAGCAGTCATTTAGCCCTGAAAACTCAAAAACATGTGAGCCAGGCTCTTCAAACTTAGTTTTACTGGCACAGTGGGATCGCAGTTTTCTGAATGAAATATATAAAAACAAACACCTTGAGGTTTCACAAGTAGAAAACCATCCATATCACAAGGTCAATTTTAATAAAAGCCTCAGTATTATAAAGCTCATAATTTTATTACAGTTGATGTACATTCCAAATGATGTACAATAAACTTTCAACTTCTTTCTTGTATACATTTAACTCAAAAGCTAGACTGGAGCTGGTTCATCAGGTACTCATCAGATGGGGATTTAGAGATAAATAATGTAACCAAGGTGTCTGTCTCATGATTCTGCTCACCCGTTAAGTGTGATATTCTGAAAATCTCAGAGAAATGGTAAAATCCCCTTATTACGTTTTTATGTTCCTCAGCCAAACAATGTCCTCAAATTAAGATCACTAGATTGATTTTTTTAATTAAAGGTTAAAAACCTGTTTCAATTTAGGTGCAATCAGTTAGAATATGAGGAAAATGCATGGCTCCATATCCACGAAAAAACTTTCCCCAAGTACTTTTAATACATCTTACTTGGAACCTAGAATTCCTTTTCCTCTGGGAATAATACCAGAATGAGAGCAGCTAATACACTGAGTGTGTTTGGTGTTCATGGGAACCTATGGCTTATGTATTTTTTATTGGCAATAACCACGTGTGTATATTTGGACATGCAAATGTATTCAAATCATGCTGTGTCAAAAAAAAAACTTAAAGGGTAGTCAATTGGAATAGTTTAAGTTTTTCTTTTCTTACTTATTTCTAAAGGCACATAGAGCACTAAAAATACAGATGTGTGCCCAGAGGTTCCAGGCAGCTTATGTTTCAGCATGAAATTCGATATTTGATGGTATATTATTTTCTCATTCCCATCAACATTTTTTGCATGAACTGCATTATGCATAGCCTAGGATTTGGGGAGGAGGTGTACAAATTAAATCTCATTGCTGTGAACAATTTGCTTCCAGGTAAAATGCCAAAAAAAAAAAAAAAGGACTTTTGCAGTAAAGTCATTTCAAAGTAAATCTATTAAAATCTATTGTAATAAAGAGCTTTGAAAAACTAAACTTTTAAAAACCATTATTTTGAATCAAATACAATATTTTAAAATAAACAAATATGGACAAGCTCTGTCTTGGACATATTACTGCATATGTATGACTTTCTTATTTCAAAAGAATGGGACCTTTTTTGTAAATGCTCTTTTCTAAAATGTGGGAGAACAATGTCTGTTCCAAAGTAGATTTTGCACAGTCTCTGCATTCTTAAAATTATTAACTTGGTGAATCAGTGCATCCCTTCACAGATACTGTGAGGAAGACTGGTCTCACTCCCTGTCCAAAGTTTCACACAAGATTCATTAGTAAATTTTTTATTTTTTAGATGAAATCAATAAAGCCAGTCAATGCTCAATTGTCTTATGTAAGATGTATGATACAAACAATTATAACAAAAAAAAAGAAAAGTGGTATATTTCATTACAGTTTACACAAAGGAGTTTGGTCCATAGTTCCACCACACACACACGATATGCATTTTGTAACTGAACAGTTCCCCTCTCCAAAACCACCATAATAATTTTTTAAATGTACAATTAGAGCACCTGCCTCAAATCCTTTGAAAGGTTTTTAGTTCCTTTCTTGGGAGAAGTGATTCTGGCTGTTTCTTTTTTAATCAAAGCTACTTTGCTAAATTGCTTTCCAACCAGACCTCAGAATATTAGCTGAGGCTGGCCCTGGCCTTGTTGCAATTTGAATATTAACAGTCATAGTTTTACAGCCGCTCCATGTTGAGTAATGCACTGCAACTCCCACAATTCAGCCGTCCTTCCTTCCCTTCTCTGGCTGGCCCTGGCCCTTGGACTGTTTGCGGAGTGTCACCGTGAATGTGCTCAGAGCAGAGTTATATGGCATCATTTGGAGAAACATTGCGTTAATAACCAGAGTTCAAGGGCAAAGGATATAAACGGAGCAAATTACAAGTCTGAACAGATATATAGCTTTTGCTAAAAGGGACATGGGCTGCTACTTTATTTACTGGGCACTGGTTCACTTGTGGAAGGTGCCGGAATGCACGAAGGCATTTTTAAATGATCGCATCACAGTTTAAGAAAACAACACAAATTTTCAGGCTTGAAAGAATGGCAGTGCAAAAATCAACGGGTCTGAGTTTCCTAATCAGAGAATACGACTTGCTATAAAGTACCTCAAATTTCTGAGGTAATTTCACAGATGATAATATCATTTTATGTGCCCCATGAAGGTACGGTGGAAGAAGCCTGCTGGAAACCTAAATTCAGTAGATCATTTTAAATTGCAACCTGACTCAATTTTGTCCAAGATTTCTTGCTATGATTATTTTAACCAGGGGTTACCACCTTCGTTCAAAATTAACACCAGGAAAGAGTGATTTATAAAAACACTCTATTTTATTTTTATATATGGGGGCTTCAGGGCTGCCCAAAATAATGAAATAAAAATAAAACCAATAATGAAATAAAAAGGGAACCAAAAAATTCAGAAGAAGGGAAGCCAGAAGAATTTTTTTTAAAAAGGACAACTTTGTTAATAGTCAAAAAAGAAATAATTTTCACCTTCTAATTACCAAATATTTTAATTAATATTCTGAATAATACTGAATATACTGTAAAATATGTGGCCTAATATTTTCCTATTGGTAGGATGGAAGATTTTTTTTTTTTCTGTTTTCTAAACTTAGAGTATTAAAATATAGCATTTAAAAGAGAAATGCATGCAAGTTCTTTTTGCCCCTGATCACTTTTCAACGACAGTGAAATAAAGCACATCTTTGTGACACGGTTCAGTCTCACTTACTGCTATTTTAAACGTGGCTTTCATTTTGTTAGTGGTGTAGTGGGGAGGCAGAGGGGGTTGGTGACTGCTCTGAAGCACAATTAGAATATTTCCCTCACACACACACACATATGAATATACATATATGTATGTATAAAGCCACTATATTCTCTAAACTCTTTTGCTCTCAGAGGTGACTGCATCAGCGTTCAGCCAGGACTGCCTTATTCGTGGACACGAGATGTATTACCGTCGGCTCGCCGCTTGTACAGGACGAAATGCCCAGGGTGTACCGACCTGTCCTTCAGTTGCCAAAGAGCCCGGATGATACAATAGCTCTCTACCAGCCCCATCTCCATGATGCCTCACGATGTATTTTTTCCTGTTAACCCGTCTGTCTGCTTCAACCCTCGTTCTCAACCTAATGAGTTTTTAAAAGGACACTTCTTAAATCGCATTGCCTAAAACCACTCGCTGTCGTCTTTTTGCAAGGATAAAGAAAACATATTCAAATTGCTCGTGACTTTTAAACACGTAAGAGCCAGACAAATTAGGAAAATTTTACACATTCTAGTCTGCAGACAATATCTCTAGAACACGTCTATCTCATTTTATTCTCTTTGAAATTAAGTTCTGTTAAACATTTAATATCCAATTGTCTTATCCTGCACAGACCATCTAAAGCGCATCCCCCTCCACAATTTTTTAAACATATTTTCAATGATTTTGCTATTTCCTGAGATGAAAGGATGCAACTGTTCAGGTCTGATTTCATACTGCTTCTCAGATCCTGATAGAGCATCATTCACAGACACGACAAACAGGAGTTAGAAGCTGTTCGGGAAGGGGAGGCTTAGGGGTTGTTCGGGTGGCAAAATGATTTGTCAAACGTCAGGCCAAAATTCTGCGAGGTTCTTGGCACTCCACTTTCCCAGAGCGCGTTTTGCTTTCTCCCACAGAGATGGACTAGAAACTCGTCTTCAAAATCTAAAGGTTCCCAGCCGGGTCCTTTTGTGCCTGCGTCTCGCTCTCCCGGCTCGGGCCGGCAGGCTCCGAGCTTGCGCGTTTTTACCTTCCGCTCCGCCGCTCGGACCCGGGCGGGGAGACAGGCCATCCATCACCCACCCTGCTCCCGCCCGGTTCGCCGCCGCGGCCAGTCGGGCGGCAGGTAGGGCCACACCTGCGGACCGCCCGTCCCAGCCCTGCTCTACCCTCCGCTCGCCTCCGGGGCTGGCGGTGCCCTGGGGAAGCCCCGCTTTCTCCGAGGCCAGGACTGGACAGGTGCGCTCAGGTGACCGGGTGGAGTGCGCTCGGAGCCCGCCGCTGGCGGCCGGGGGTCCGCAGGATCGCGGGGCGATTCGTTTTCGCAGACACCTGCTTTGGATCGTGTGTGGACCCACGGGCCCTCACTACGTTTATAGTCTCCCCAAACCGGAAGAATTCTGATGCTTACCTTCGGGAAGGAAGAGTCAGTGAGAACACGTGCAAGTGATAGAGTTCTTTGCCTCTGGTCTGTTTGTGATAGTATGAACCAGGGATGGAGTGTGCCAGCCGAGTGTGAATTCGGAATGTCCTCTTGCACACTTCAGACAATATCTCCCCAAGATCTAACTGAGCGATATTAACACTGCACTAATAGCTAGTCTCCATACGGTGCCCAAACAAAACCTAACGCATATCTTAAGGGTCATGAGAACAGATTGCAACAATTCAGAGAAAGAGCTTGAACCTCAAATCACAGGGAGTCTTCCTTTTCCAAATAGGCAAAATAATCGTACTGCAAGCACCTTGCTTTTGGAATTCTGAGTTCCTAGGCTGCTCTGTGGAGGCAGCTACAATTAGTCCTGCTAATGTGGTACAGACTTTGTAACGAATCCGTAACTCTTTCTGGTATAAAGGATCCAAAATTTCTACTTTATCATGTAATTTGAGAACAATTGAGGACGAGCAGAATCGGACACCCTCCCCTCAGCTGTGTCTATATAGTTGTCAATTATATCCAGACAAGGCTTTGGAACAGAACAGACTGTGCTGCTGGTGACATCAATGCTTCAAGGTTTCTCAAAGAAAGCATATCTTTTAAAAACAAACAGAAAAAAAGCAACCACAGCAGCAAGCATCACCCCAACCCTTTACCCCTATCTTGCTTCTGAATCATAAATCATGAAATAGAGTGAGCAGTGACTCCAGCCTTCCTGCCTTTAGCAACCGGAGCTGATAATGCCGAAAAGGAAGAGAAACAAACATTTGAGCTATATGGCTGTTGGGGGAGGGTGCCTGTGGGAAGTTCCAGGTTCACCATTTGTTAGAGACCTCCCAGGGGTAGGAAGGGTCTCTCTTCAAAGTAAGTGGTTCTCAAACCCAGCTTCACAAGAGACTCACCTTGGAGTTTTTAAGAAAATACAGGTGCTTCCACTGTCTTCTGGTTTATAGTCTATGGGAACTTGAATTTGTATCCTACTGTTGTGTGGAAATTGTATAAATCTTAATTATGTTGAATCGGTTCAAAATAAAAAGATGCAAGCTTTCAGTTACAAGATAATTAAATACTAGTGGTGTAGTACACGCATGATGACTATAGTTAACACTGCCCTATGATGGATATGAAAGTTTGGAGAATAAATCCTGAGTTCTCATTACAAGCAAAAAAAAAATTTTTTTTGAGATGATGGATGCTCACTAAACTTACTATGGTAATCATTTCATAATGTATATAAGTGAAGTCATTATGCTGGGTATCTTAAACCTGTACAGTGATGTATGTCAATTTTATCTTAATAAAACTGGGGGAAAAAAGAAAATACCAGTGCCCAGAGCAACATTCTGATTCTCTTGGTATTGGGTGTGGTCTGGATAGAAGTACTCTGGAAAACCTTTCCTGTCATTGGAATGCACAGTCCTCCAGCTGCACATTCCAGTTTTGTTCTATTTTATGGGATATATGAATGGGATTCGTGGGGTATTATTCTCTTCTGTTTCATGGGATGCAAGTGTCCCCTCTCCTTCATCCTTTACTCTTCCCTCCAAACACAGCACAGAACCCACAGTGGATAAACAAAGTCTCTTCTCTATGTGAATTAGAAGAGAATAGTGAAATACAGTTGATTTATAATATGTGTGAATTTCAGATATACAGTAAAGCTGTTCAGTTATACACACACATATATTCTTTCTTTACATTCTCTTCCTTTATAGGTTATTACAATTTATTGAGTATAATTTTTCTTTATCCTTCGCTTGCTCCTATTCACATTCTGGTCTATTCATTCTAGATACTAAAAATGTATCATTGTGTTGTGAGTGTTTACTCACTAAGTCATGTCTGACTCCTTGCAACCCCATGCCAGTTTTCCCTGTCCTTCACCATCTCCCAGAGTTTGCTCAGATTCATGTCCTTTGAGTCGGTGATGCTGTCTAACCATTTCACCCTCTGCCACCCTCTTCTCCTTTTGCCTTCAATGTATCATTACTCATTTTCATACCTTGATATTAATAGAAGTTGTTTTTGCTATTGATAGTTTCATGTTTTCATTATTTAAAGTATTGACTGGAGTGGGGGGATTCTTACTGAGGGATTCTGAACTCTAAATACTTTTCTTAGGAAGTTCCACCTTGAGCCTGTGGCTTTTTATTCATAGGCTTCAGGCCCACTTTAAGCTTTCCCAAATCCCACTCCGATGTCTGGATCCACATTTTGTAAGATCAGAGCGTCCTTCCTGTTCACCAAAGTGGAACTGGAGTTTGTCTTTGCCTGGATTTTCCGTGCTCTCCGTAGCCAGCAGTGCCACATTGCTGGATTATGTTGTACACTTTTCCTTGAGAGATAGATGATCTGTTCTTTGATTAGACACCCCGACCTTTTACGGGTGTGATCATTGATCTTGATCTGGGCTGGAGAGAAAGCTCTTGACTCTGAAAAGTTCCTCTGCTGCCAACACCAGAGGGAAATTCAATTTCTGCATCCACATATGGACGGCAGCAGGATTTCTCTTCAATTAGGACTTTTCTCGTTATTATTTTACTTTTATTAAGCAAGCTGCAGCCTCCATTTTCCAGCTCTGGCTTTTAGTTACAGTAATCAATTTTTCAGTGTAACTGGCTGTAATTGTTGGCTTGGATATTGAGCTTTCATGGGGCTTAGACAGAGTGTGTTCCCATGAAGGGTCTTCTCCATACCTCGTAGACAGATGGGTAATAATACCATACATTAATACCTCCACATTGGTTTATGTGTGTTTGACCACAGTGCAAGCATAATTATTTTTGCCCAGTAAAAGCTATTAGAGATCTATTTGGTAGGTTTTACGATCAATAGCTCCTGTGATATTTGTGTTGCAGCCACAGAATAATCAATTGAAGGTCATATAAAGTAAATTACCATCCTCCTATAATGATTCTTTTTTCTAGATGAGAATTGGGTTTTATTATTTCATCAGGAGCCTCTCTCGATGCATGCTCTGTCTGTTTGAGAAAGAGAGAGATAAAAGTTGTGAGCGTGTTTTGAACACAGTATTAATATCCATTATTCGAATTTATGTTATCGGATTATTGAATTAGTGGATTCACACTGGAATTCCTTCCAAACCCTTTCTTATGGACTCAGTGCCACAGTTAATAATAGGCGGGAGCACACAGATGTCTTTTGATACACGGTGGAGTGAGTCACTTTGCAAAAGTCAATCTTTGTAGCTGTCTCTTTAAAGCAAATTTAGAGTCGGTTAAGTGTGTTCTATTGACAGGGTGCCTGAATTTCTCTCTTCAAACCCTTTTGGAGAGTGACTGGTCAACTAACCAAGGGATGGAGGCCAGAAGGCTGGATATCCTAGTTCACTGCCCACTGGTACCTCGAGGTACAACCGAGATCAACGTGGAATGGGGCAAGGGTGCTGTACCTGCTTTCCCGGGGGGCGGGGGGGGGGGGGGCGGCTTCTCCCTCAGCTGAGATGCCTAAGCTGGTTTTCCTACTCATGTTGTGAGCTAGAGTGATGGCCGTGCCTCTAGAAAACATTGCAATTTGCCAACCTGAGGCGAACGATCCCCCAGCTGTCTTAAAGGGACCCATTTTCGAGTTCAGTCTTTCTTTTTGTGGGTGCAATCAGTTGTGCACTGAAAAACTGCGGCCACAGTTGGATAACTGCAGGCGCAACAGGCCACCAGAGGCCTCTTTGCTCCACATTTTGTACCTGCAACTAATTGCACTTACAGAAAACGGGAGTGTGGTAGGAGATTTTTTAAAAATTTGGGCCAGTAAATTCTCCATGGAGGGACTAGGCGAGGAGAGAGACAGTTACTCACTTTCTTAAAGACAAAGGCAAATAGAGGCATCCTTTTCTTTACACACTCCATCCAGCCTGGAGCGCAGGGCTTGGGAGCCAAATACCAGGTACCACAAGTACTCTGATCATTTGGGACACGACCCATCTGTGACATTTCACAAACGTACCAGAAATCATTTGTTGAAAAGTAAAGTAAAAAAGACATTGGTCCGTTTAAGGCTATGTGCTTCATGCTAGGTTGCTTCAATTGTGTCCAATTCTTTGCGACCCTATGGATTGTAGCCCTCCAGGCTCCTCAGTCCATGGGATTCTCCAGGCAAGAATACTGGAGCAGATTGTGATGCCCCCTCCAGGGAAATCTTCCCAACTAGTGGGTTCTTTACCACTAGCACCACCTGGGAACCTGTTAAGACAACAACTTTTGTGATAAATTAATGTTTTTAAAAAAAAATGGGAAAAGCCTCCTTTGAAGAAATGTTTGTTATGGATATTACGTTTCATTTTGCTTTTTTGCATTTCTTTTCCATGGGGATGGTCTTGATCCCTGTCTCCTGTACAATGTCACGAACCTCATTCCATAGTTCATCAGGCACTCTATTTATCAGATCTAGGCCCTTAAATCTATTCCTCACTTCCACTGTATAATCATAAGGGATTTGATTTAGGTCATACCTGAATGGTCTAGCGATTTTCCCTACTTTCTTCAATTTGAGTCTGAATTTGGTAATAAGGAGTTCATGATCTGAGCCACAGTCAGCTCCTGGTCTTGTTTTTGTTGACTGTATAGAGCTTCTCCATCTTTGGCTGCATAGAATA
>SJYT01072534.1:359100-376705 GCA_006410635.1 Cephalophus harveyi
ATATTATTTTTTACACTCATGGTTTATCATTAGATATTGAATATAGTTCTCTGTGCTATATAGTAGGACCTTGTTGTTTATTCTTTATATAATAGCTTACATCTGCTAACCTCAGCTTCCCACTCCATCCTTCCCCCAACTCCTTCCCCCCTGGCAACTACCAGTCTGTTCTCTATGTCCATGATTCTATTTCTGTTTCATAGATAGGTTCCCTTATAACATATTTTAGATTCCACATGTAAGTGATATCATATGGTATTTGTCTTTCTCTTTCTGGCATTCTTCAGTATGATCATCTCTCGTTGCATCCATTCTAGCCCCTCATTTGAGATAGCTCTAACACAGAGCCCACACTGCCTCCTAGAGGCCCTATCTAAATTAACACGTTGTGCACAGGAGTGACCTGCTTATTAGCATTCTTCATGGAATCCGGGCTCTTTCCTTTTTCCCTTCCCGACTTCCCTACTCGTGCTTTCTGGGACTACTCCCCCAAAAGTATTATTATGTGTTTGCCACGGGATCTGCCTCTAGCGAATTCCTGCATGAGACTCTCCCTGGGGAACCTGCACCATAGCAGAATGGAGACCCTCTGCTATAAGGTAAAATCTACACTTCTCATCTCACAGGTAAAAGGCCTCATCATCTGGCCCTTTTCTCTACCCTCCCTATCCCTTCTCACTCATAGTACAAACTCACCGCGTGTCTATCCACTCAGTAAAAACCTCATTCTTTTCCACTATCCTATTTCATTACACCATTCAATGTTCTCTCTCCTATATGATTGAACATGTTTCCTAGAGGCCTGGATTATTGTGGGGGGTCTAGAGCTAATTTAAATGTGGAATAGGTGAATTAATAGATTAATAGATTAATGAATAAAAGTACATCTTAAATACCACCTAAATAAACTTAATTACTAGCAAACAGTTTTCTTCAATTCCCTGGTCTCATATATATTAGAATGTTTACTATATGGTAGTGCAAGTTCTGGTACAAAGAATTTCAAACAACTCTAGTAGCAGCCATGAGATCAATTCTTTAAAAGGTGCACTTTTATTAGTAATGATGCTACCTCTATCATAACGAAACACAATCCTCTTCTTATCAAGAACTATAGCAAAGATATGGGATGATATAGATGATCCCTGTGAAATATGCCAATAGCATGCATCACTAATGTATTTTAAGTTATAATATTTTAAAAAAGGAATTTCTAGTCACATAGCTCCCCTCATTTATTCACCAAAGGAATATGTAAATTAGCCTCTTCACATCCAGATTGAATAATATATACAGATATCACCACCACTGACAAAAGATTTTAATCATTTGATATGCATGTTTTTATAGATGATCACATCAGGAAAAGAAAGTCCATCCTACATCCTACACCTTCCAAATGGGATTTCATGGTTTATACCAAAGAGCCACAGAATATGCAGCAAAACTAAATATGGGGCATACCAACTAAATATAAGGCATGTCCTATCTGACCAGTTGTCACACAGAAAAAATGCCTACTCACAATACAACCAAATCTGTGTGATGCTCAATGGGGGGGGGGGGGAATTAAGCAATGGATATCCAAGTGGAAGCATCCATTAACAAATCAGTTTTCAAGTTATATGTAAAAAAGGATTTAGTTTAAAGAACACCACAGTTGCCTTTGCAGTGTAATTCAAAAAGGCAGAAATGGAAGTTTTAAGGTGCAATATGTATTATGTAAAAGAGCAAAATAAATTTTGCTGTTTGACCTTTCAGATATTCTTTTTACACGATTCCATCCCTCATGCTCTCCTCTATTTCGTGTAACAGAAAGTAAACCATCAAAATACAAAACATGCTAACGCTTCAGAAGTACAGTTTATGCAAAGCTTGATGCAGCCATAATCTTTCACAAATTAAATTCTAAAGGTTAAAAAGAACTCAACACTAAGAGTATGAATGGAAGAGGAAAAATGTGCCCCTGAGAATTGTGAGAATCTGTTTCTTCTTTGTTCTAATAACATGACTTTTTTATGCATGTTACTATTTTTTATTTTCAGCCTCAGAGAGTTCTAGCTTTTGGACAAAGCAAGTTTATAATGACAAATAAAAACTAAGTATGTACAGGGCTCTTTTTTCTTTTTTCCCGAAGTTTGCCGTGAGAAAAGGCCAAGGATTGTCATCAGGGAGAGTTTGGAATCTTTAGACTCACCTGTCTTTCACACACAAAAAAAAAAAAATACAAAATACAAACTACATCTCTATCAGAAGTCATTGCTGCCAAAATAAATTCACTTCAGGCAGTAAGTATTTCAATAGATAATAAACTGGATGGATTAGATGCCAGGGTCGCTATATTAGAAAGCTCAGATGGAAACACAGATCAAAACACCGAATGGCTAGAAGGCAAGGTAAAAAAAATAAAAAATACAGGCAGAGAGCATCTCCGCCTGTTTTTCTTACAATACCATCAAAGACAGAGGGGTCTTTGAACTTTGGAGGGAAAATGTAGGGAAAAAAAAAAAAAGAATGATTACAGCAGGTGCTATCTTCCTTTTTTCTCCTGGTAGATTGCACTGACATTTTCACAGAACCTAAGATCCGTTAGGTGCAAAATACTGTATTTTAAATTAAAGTCTTGACTAAGTAACACATCATTGATTAAAATCAAAATGAAAATCTAAATCTGTCATAATTATAATCTTCAGTCTCCATTTTAACTCCGTGTTTGGCTTTTTTTTTTTTGAAATGTTAAATTTCTCTTTCTTTCTTTGCCTCTGATATTTTTGGAGAAAGATGTTACTGAATAGTTAAAATCTCTCACTGTCAGACAGCAGAAAAGAAGAATACAGCAAATTAAAAAGTTCAAAAAATAAAATAGAAATACTACAGACTCAGAAGAATACCTCCACATGATTTTCTAAAGAGCTGCTAGCGATGTATTGCGTTGAAGGATACCTTCCTTCAGCAACACAAATAAAGCATATTGCTCATAGATGGAAAATAAGTGTAATCCTACTTATTGACTATTCTGATGGTCAACTAATATTTGCCACTGTAATTCCCTTACAAGCTTAAATGGAGCCAAATAACAGATTAATTGCACACAGAAACAATGGCCCTATTATTTTTGTTGTCTCTTGTACTGAAGCTGATTCACAGCAGATGTTTCCATTTCTGTTGTTATGCATAGCACAGACCTCCACATAAACCATAGCATCAGGCACTCTATATTTGCATTGCTGTTTTTCTTTTGACTCTTTGATTGGAAGGATATTATTATTATGCTCACTTACTATTTATTGAGCAGCCACATGAGTGCATTGCACAGCTGCATAATACAAAAAGACAGTCCCAATCCTATACAGAGATTTGACTTAAAAAAAATAACAAAACTCCCTATACTCCCATTAAAAAGGTTATTGCCTAAGAAATGTTTTATTTGTTTTAGTCTTGCATGGTTACCTATTTTACAAAATTAGATCAATTTTTAATGACTGCATTAAATTGCAATGTCTCCATTCAGAAAATGGACCAAATAAAATCCATTCTTTAGGTAGTTAAGAAGCATGAAAATAAAACTTGGCAGAATGTTCAGTCATTTATATGAGTATGATTGCAGACAGAAGTAAGAAAGAGGCATGTAGTTAAAATCCAGATGTTAGGATTTTTAACAAAATATTTTCCTTCCCAAAGCAGCATATTTTTAAGGTTAAAAAAAAAATTACAGCAAAAATCAAATTTCACTATATGCCGTGTAATCAGTATTTTGTGTGTCTGGATTGACACCAGGCCTTGGGAACAACTTAGAAACTATAGATTCTGAGACATCTCCTTGTTTGCAGTAACTGTAAATTAAGACTATCAGAAGCTGGAGTGCTCAGAGAATTTTCATCTCAGCCATCATTAGAGAAATCAGCATAATTACCAACACTTTTGACTTCCAGGTATATTCTCACTCTTTGTTTATTCCTATATGTTTAAAAATTTGGATGGAGTGTCTTTTGCACATGTAGGCGGAATATAGAAGATGGCCTTGTACCTCCTCCCACTAATGGTGGGAAGGTGAACTTGACCCAAACTTTTTGTCTAAGATTTTAAAAATATTCTGTTTCAGGCATTATTATTTATTTACCCCAACATCATTTGTTCATTAGATAATGTTTTCAGTTATTACAGTAATGTTTATTGAACACTTACTATGTATTTAGTGCTGAGTTGCTAGAGATTAAATGTAGAAAAATAAATATAAAATGTTTCCTCTTTCACAAAGCTTATAGTCTGGTAAAGAAACACAAGACTTATATAAAAAATACACACATATTGTGCTAACACTGATAAGAACAATGAAGGAAAAATAGAACTCCTGGTGAAAGTAGAGTATGGACCCACATTCCTTCAATCTGGACATCATCTGGGGTCAGGTGATGATAGGTGAGCTGTGACTTTCTCTGGGATAAAGAGTGCTTCATCAAGTAATTAACATCTTTCTTTTGGTGGGGGCTTTAGATCTGCAGAAGAGCTCAAAGATATTGTTTTATGTAACCCTTGAGGGGGAACCAGGACTCTGCCCTCAAGGATGCACTGTTGTTTCTTGACTGCTCCTCTTTTGTTTTCATATCCCCTCCCTGATTAGCAACTGTTTGAACCTCTGCCCTTTAGAGCTCAGGGAAGAGAACACAGAAAGGCTTTTGTGCCCTAGAGCCCCACAGAGTCTTGCTCAGTTTCACAGATCTCACAGTGCTGATGGGAAACGGGTATTTATGGTCACAAAAGCCATGTGTTTTTATGGTCGCAAAACTGATAGATCCTTAAAATCACCTACTTGTCCTACTGCATTTCAAACTTTCTCCTCTNTGCCCAAGAGCCCCACAGAGTCTTGCTCAGTTTCACAGATCTCACAGTGCTGATGGGAAACGGGTATTTATGGTCACAAAAGCCATGTGTTTTTATGGTCGCAAAACTGATAGATCCTTAAAATCACCTACTTGTCCTACTGCATTTCAAACTTTCTCCTCTCTTCCAAATTTATTCTGCCCTTCTACCAGCTTTCAACTTATCTGCTTCTTCAAAAGAAAAAAAGGAAACCATTATCCAACCTTTATCTTCCAAAAAATAAAAATTCACTCCTGCACAATGGAACACATCTTCTATACATACACTACTTCTTGCTGTGAAAGAGCATCTGTTCTCCCTTTTTAAAGTTATTTCCCCTCTCACTTTCTTAGGAGTGAACCTGGGTACTGATCTTTCTCCCTCTTGATTTATCACCTCTCCCTCTCAAAATGATTCTCTTCTCTTCCTCTGCCCCTCCCTTCCAAAAAGTTCCAACTTGACTACTCTTTCCCTCTAATTCCAATTTATCTCTCGAGTTCCTTTCAGAGCTAATCTCATGAAGCTTTGTTTAGAATTTATGATCTTCAAGGCCATGTATCTTACTGTTTCAGATAGTAGTTTCTCTTCTCTTGTCTGCCATGGAACTGCACATTTCTGGTTTTCTTCTCAACACCCTGGCTTACATTTTCTGTCTCCTTTAGAACTGTCTTTTTCTGTCTAGCCATTTAACCTTAGTGTTTCACAATATTCATCAACGTCTTCTCACTTCGTACTCTGCCTCAAGGCAACCTATTTCTCACCTATAAACATATATCTCAGAAATTTATGTCACTGATCTGACTTCATGTGATTATATAAAAAATACTTTATAGTCACATCTAAAAATCTAAAATCTATTCCATGATCTCCTCCACCCACTTCTAAAACATCTTGTGTGTGTGCTAAGTTGCTTCAGTTGTGTCCAGCTCTTTGTGACACTGTGGACTTTAGCCCACTAGGCTCTTTTGCCTATGGGATTCCCCAGACAAGAATACTGGAGTGTGTTGCCATGCCCTCCTTCAGGGGATCTTCCTAAGTGTCTTACATCTCCTGCTTCAACTGGTGGGATCTAACCACTAGTGACACCTGGGAAAGCCAAACACCTTGACCCACCCCAGTGTTGCTTTTCCCACTGACTACACACTATTTATCTAGTTGCCCCAAGTCTAAAATCTGGGAATCATTTTGACCTCCCTCTTGCTCCATCACTAAGCTTTATTTTTCAGTGTCACTTCTATCTATCTACTTTTCTCCATCTCTATCCCTACTCCCCTAGCCTACAGCATCATTTCTCTTTTCAGCTACTTCAACAAGTGCCTAGCTGTTCAAACTGAAGCTCCTCACAGTGTTATTCAAAAACAAGCAGAATTATATTCTTGAAATGTAAATCTCTATATGTCATGTTCTTACTAAAAACACTTCAAAGGTTTTTCTGAGCTTTGTGGATGAAAAAAACATCTTTCTATGGCCTGAAAGATTCTACATCAGTGAGCTCCCCTTGCCTCCCTGGATCCATCTTGCATCATACTCCTATACTGTCTCTACATGCCAGTCACTCTGGCCTTGCTTTAGTTCCACATTGGAAATGCTTTTATCTAGCCATGTGCTTCTTTGAACATGCCGTTCTATTACATTGCAATTTGGGTGATCCTTTTGAGAGTGAAATGATCCTCTATTAAAACTGTACAGAGGCAAAAGGCATAAACAAGAATGACTGTGAGTCAGTTCCAATTGAGACATTAATGTGATACTGATTCATAGAGATTAAAATACCCTTATAAGTAGAAAACAGATTTGCCACCATCACCTCAATGTCACTCATGATATTTCATGATTCATATGTATAACACTCCTGAATCATTTTGTATTTGTAGCTGTCACATTCACCACGGTTCTTTACAGATCTCCAACCCTGCACTTTCTTCATTAGAGATACTAATAGTATACTAAAAGATACTGAATACTATAGATACTAATAGATACTAAAGCTGGGCCCAGGTATTTACATATTTTATTTTGTTGCATTCAATGTGAATCACCTTTCTGTTGTTTCTCTCTTATATTACAGTTGAATTTTTTTAATTGTATGTGAGATAGGTTAACATCATCTATGAATTTAATTTCAAACTTGCTAAAGAGGTTCTGTGAAATACTCAGTACGTAAAAGAAGCATTTTGACTGATGAGGTTGAAAGCTACAGAGGAAGTAAGAGTGGGAAGAGATGAGGAGGGAAAAAATAAGGGGGAAACTCCCCTGCAAGCAAAGCCACTCTGGGGGAGAGGACAAGGCTGACCACTAAGCCACCCTGGCATTCTGACTCTTACATGCTGTGACAATCAGTTTTATGTCTCAGTATGACTAATCTCATTCTCAAAATACTCATCTGGGTATTTTCGTGAAGATATTTGTTATGGTCTGTATGAGGATTGGAAAAGAATTTCGAGATATGAGGCAGAATGAGAGGAGAATAGATTTTGTTAGAGTGGGAGATGCTGTTAGAAGAGTGGTCTGGTTCAAGGAAGAGCCGGCTCCTTTTGTGAGCTTGTGGCCAATTTTTATAGCCTCAGGATAAAGAAAGTTCCTATGGAGAGAGGCGGTGGCAGGTCATTGGTCAGGATTCTATACAGCGACTTAATATGGAGATGGGAGCCAGCTGGTTAGCAACAGGATGGCTCATGACAATAGTTGCCATGAAAAGTTAGTGAAAGTGTTAGTCATTCAGTTGTAGCCAACTTTTTGTGACCCCATGATCTTTAGCCTGCCAGGCTCCTCTGACTTTGGAATGCTCCAGGCAAGAATACTGGAGTGGTAGCCATTCCAGTCTCAAGGAGATCTTCTTGACCCAGGGACTTGAACCCTAGTCTCTGCTTTGCAGGCAGATTCTTTACCTACTCTTTAGGCTCCACAATATTTTGTAGATGTAATTAACATCTACAATGGCTTTTGACTTTGAGTAGAAGAGATTGTGTTGGATAATCTGGGTGGAAGATCTTAAGAGCAAAACTGAGGTTTCTCTGTGGAAAAATAAATTCCACCTATGGATGAGAGCATTCACTTCTTTTTGAGGTGTCCCTCCTGAAGACCTGCCCTATACATTTCTGGAATGCTTTCAATAAATCTCTTATTCTTTATAGCCAACTGGTTCTGCTTCTTTGGTGGAACCCTGACAAGACATTTTAATTACTGAAATAAATTGTTTCTACAACTGAGAAGAATTAGAAGAATTTTTAATATCTTTAAAGTGGCCTGAGACGTTCAAGGCCAGGCCAAATAGTCATCTAGGAGAGAACAGTTATTACCACTGAATAAAAGTGAAGAGGATGGGGAACAAAAAATAAAAGCTATATTCTGCTCACAAGACCTACGTCACCTGTGGTCATCAGGAAGGCTGCCCTCTTCCTTTCTTTTGGCTTTCCTCTGTTCATCCTTCATTTCTTGGCCTGGAAGAAAAAGCA
The DNA here is from genome assembly GCA_006410635.1 of Cephalophus harveyi. Classification (NCBI taxonomy): domain Eukaryota; kingdom Metazoa; phylum Chordata; class Mammalia; order Artiodactyla; family Bovidae; genus Cephalophus; species Cephalophus harveyi. The sequence goes on from SJYT01072534.1 coordinate 367,416, forward strand.
GTGAACTTTCAGAAATCTGAAAAGAACTTTCTGTATGGCTGGAGGGCAGAGTGTCAGAAGGAGAGGGCCACTAGGTGAATTTGGAGCCTGAGAGGAGGTAGGCGGAGAGCCAGATCACACAGCAGTATGCTGGCCACCACGAGGATTTTACATTTTATCCTAAGTGCTAATGGAAGCCACTGCAGCATTTTGAGAAAGGAGTGATGTAATCTAATTTAAGTTTTAAGACCACTCTGGCTGCTGTGTGGAGTGGAAAAAGGACTTGAAAAAGCCAAGAGGGGAGCCTGTGAGACCCGACAGGAGGCTATTATGGCACTCTAGGTAAGATAGCCTGTTACGAATATATCCCTAAAAACTAATCACAAACAGAGCATTTTATTTACAAGGATGCTCTTCTTAGGAGTGTATATAAGTAGGGATTGGACAGGCACCCAAAGCAAAGGGCCAGATGGTAAAATGATTTCTTCTGTAGGTCATCAGACTGTCTCCTCAATTCCCTATTACCTGGGCTGGAAATCCTGTTTGCCCCTGAGATCTAGCTTTGCTCTTCTCCACCTGCTCTGTGAAAGTGTGACCCCTACAGAATGTATCGGTCAGGGGGCACCTTCACCCCTGGCTTTCCAGTGACTTGGGTTGGGGGGTTAGTAAGGAGGAGGAGCAGAGATTTCTGGGAGGAGAGATGATGGGGAACAAAGTGAGACAGGAGTTTTCTTTTGCAGATTCTCTTTTAATATATGCCTCAGGTAGCTCTTTATTGGAGTCTGGACTAATATCACAGTGATATGGGCAGGAGAGGCCCTGGTCCTGGGCTGAATTACCTCTGCAGGACCCAGTTCTGCTCCTTGTCTGGTTTCATCCCCATACACAGAGAAAGGGGTCTGTAGGCCCTGGGGACACATCTATACAGAGCCCAGCCCTTCATTCTGGACCAAGTTCCTGGTTCACAGGTCCCCACTATTCCCTGGTAAAATAGCTCTGAACCTATTGATAGGATCTGCATGGGGAGGCCCGGTCCTTCAGAGGATGAGCATCACAGTGGAGGTAAAATTTGGTAACATGGACTGCAGTGACCACGTATGTGCATATAAAGTATCTTTTAGTGTAAGAAAGAGCCAGAGGTGTGAAAAGAAGTTTACAACTGTGGGTCAGGGGTGGCAGCTGCCCACCCCCCACCCCATGTTGCAAAATGTCAGAGCAAAGTCCATTTTGCCTGAGAATCCTAAATGCAAATCTGATCTTGTAAATTATTGTCAAGATATCTTCACTGAGGTAGGATGACAGACTTCTATGAATTCTCCATTTGCTAACTGAATTTGTAACTTAAATATTTGCATGTATGGTTCATAGGCCTCAAATTTTTATTCTTGCTCAAAGCTGTACAAATGTTAGTTATAGAGTAGGTCCTCTGTTGTGTCAGGAGGCCTTCGTTATGCAGGTAACCCTCCACTTCCTGCTACAGGACTAGGATGATGACAGATCCTTTTGCCAGTCAGGTCTTACTGGTGTTTCTGAACATCTCCCACACCTTTATAAATAATCCTTGCAGTAAAAGCTTCTCAATTTACAGCATGAATGTAGCAACCCTTTCCTGCCAAGACCCTGACAGGTACAAAGTGTAAAGGCCAGAAGTTGATAGCCCAATAACACAACATGATTGTAGATCAGAAATTTGAAGTTAGATGCAAACTCTATCTAAAATAGTAATGTGTTATATATAATGTGTATGTAGCCTAACTAGTTGCTTGAGCAGAGAAACACAGTTGTGGAAGATCTGGCTCTACTAACTAGGGTTGAACTGTTTAGCCCTGTGAAAGAAAGAAGTCTCACTTTTCTCTCCAAGGCACACATTAAGCCCATGCTGTTGTTCTTTTACCTTTTGGAATCTGTTATAGAAACTGATGATTGTCTCTTGAAAGGATGATACAGACAGAACTCCCAAGGAATCCCCCAGGCTGCCAGAACAGTCTACCTGTCTTCTCTATATGTATACAACCCCCTGCCTACAGAGCAGAAATGCTGTAACCTTGGTGACTGGGAAAGAGATTCCACTGTTGTATCCAACTAGGACTTGGGCGATGGGGAGACGACCCCAAGGTTTATTTATTTAATTTGTTTTTGCTTTCACTAAAATATATGTATTGACACACAGAGAAGTCTATCAGAATATATTTAAAAAAGTGAATTATCTTAGTGTACGATATACTTATTACTAATATATATTAGTTTTATTTTCTGTTGCAGTTTCCTACATGTTGTTATTTTAAAATAATTACTTTCATAATCCACTATTTTTTAAATAAAAGTAATTTTGGAACTTCTTAGAGAGTGTCCCTGTAATAGATACAGTGATAAGTAACCCTTAAAAGAGACCAAGAAACCACATCATCCTCCTAAAGACAGACAGCTTGATTCTGTTATCTGGACAATGGAAAACTAGAAAATGTTATTAGAGCCTTCAGTAACTCTGTAAGACCAGATGATGTACCTAGGATACCCATTTCAAGATTATCAATGTAAAAAGCTTAGGATTTTTTTCTAAGTATTATTGGGATGATGGGGCCCCTCATAGTTTCCAAAGTATTTGTTTTTAGCTAATTTATTAAATTAAATGAATATTTGCTGTGTGCTAAGTCTCTTCATTTGGATCTGGCTCTTCGTGATGCTATGGACTGTAGTCTGCCAGGCTCCTCTCCATCCATGGAATTCTCCAGACAAGAGTACTGGAGTGGGTTGTCATGCTCTTCTTCTAGGGCATCTTCCCAACCCAGAGATAGAACCCATGTCTCTTACATCTCCTGCATTGGCAGTTGGGTTCTTTACCACTAGTGCCACCTGGGAAGCCCAAATGGATAGTTATTGAATTTCTATTTTGTACTGGACATTGTTTATGGTATTGTAGACATAATGATAAATAGGCAAGTCAAGGTTTCTGCTCTCTTAGAATTTATATAACTGGGAGACAAAAAATAAGTAAGTGAGCAGAGAAATGACTAAGATAAATTCATTTAGTGATATGTGCTGTTGAGGTAGAAATGTTAAACTATCAAAGAATAAGAAAAGTAATTGCTTTAGATTGTGTGGTCAGCAAAGTCACCTTCAGTTCAGTTCAATTCAGTCGCTCAGTCGTGTGCAACTCTTTGCAACCCCATGAATCGCAACACTCCAGGCCTCCCAGTCCATCACCATCTCTCGGAGTTCACTCAGACTCACGTCCATCGAGTCCGTGATGCCATCCAGCCATCTCATCCTCGGTCGTCCCCTTCTCCTCCTGCCCCCAATCCCTCCCAGCATCAGAGTCTTTTCCAATGAGTCAACTCTTCGCATGAGGTGGCCAAAGGACTGGAGTTTCAGCTTTAGCATCATTCCTTCCAAAGAAATCCCAGGGTTGATCTTCAGAATGGACTGGTTTGATCTCCTTGCAGTCCAAGAGAGATCTGAAATATAGCTGAGCCCTAAATGGTAAGAAGGATGCTTCAAGTATAAGGAACCATACATCCAAATTTCCTGAAAGGAACATGAGTTTGTCTTTTTCTAGGAAACTAAAGGACAGTGAATGGGAAAGTCAGAGAAGATGAAGTTTTGGACTAATTCACATATGATTTTGGAATCTTCAGTATTAAGTTTAGAAATCTCAAGTCATAGCAATACATCAAAGATTTGACAAAGGATAATGGCAAAGGTAACTTGCAAGCTCTGTGGAAGCATCAAGAGCATCTTTTACATATGATGCTCTTCAGCAAAGAGAGCATCCATGCAGACTCCAGTGAGCCACATAGTGGCAGTGGGTGAAAGAGGTTGTAATGTATATATTTATGTCTATAGTATGAGTATGGGCCAGAGCTTTTGCACTTTGTCTAGGTTGCACAAGTTGTTTTATGGGGTGTAATTGTTGTCTATAAGTGTGGTTAATGGTTTGGATAAAAATATGACAGATGACAGATTCCACAAGGGTGCCAAATGTGTTACATGTAATAAAGTGAGCCAGATTGACTTATGGGTGTTATTGCCCCATGAGTGGATCTATTTCCAGCATTATGCTTCAACCTCACACACAGATATGTGAAATGTATCAATTAACTATTTTATAGAGACTCTTCTTTTCATTCAGGGGTGGGAATCAGATCACTACTCCATAGATTTTTCCCCGAGGAGCTACATTTAATTGAAAAGGGTTATTTTAAGAGATGCATAACTCCTTCACACTTACAGCTTCAGATGAAATGATAAAGGAGTAGCAGAGTTTACTATTTTCTTCCAATTTTGCCTCAGTGCTCTTTTTATTTCTACTTTGTAACTGTAGGGAAGACTTGATCGATGGGTGTAATAAAGAATATGAGTAGTTTAAGAAAATAAGGCAAGCTAATAGGAATAAAATCAACCATTTTTCATCTTCATAAGTCTGGAAATCCATTTAAGATGCTACTCCAGTGGCCCCATGGATGCGGACAGTCTCTTTGCAATTGGTTCTAGATTAATGGACTGTTAAGCTTGCTGAAAAAATATTTATAAAGATACAGTGATTTTCATGCATTGATACATCATCTTTCTTGATAGGCATGTCTAACGTGTATAATTTTTTATTTAAAGGCAGAAAAATTTGAAAAGGACTAATTATATCCTACATTATCACTTGATGACACAGTATCAACAGTCTATTTTCAATGACAAGCAATTTGTTAAAGAAATACTGCCACTTGGAACTGCCAGTTTAAAATTAAACCAGATCACTTTTATGAGCTTATTACTTTTCAAAGATTAAAAGGAAGAAGTACTAGAGTTTTTGTAAAAGCAATCATCATTTATGTAAAAGTATGAAACAAGCCACATGAATTTTTAAAAGGAAATAACATTACGTGGATTTGGGGAATCATTCATTGTTCTGTGTGTCCCTAGGAAACCCATGACTAGGAGTGACCATAAAAACTGCAATAAGTGAGCAATCTGAAACAATTAGCCTGTCTTCTCTCATTGCTTAAGATTATGTGAAAGACTCCAAAGAACAAGAGACAGCTTGGTTTATTCGTGACTGAATTTGAATTAGGATGCATGTGAACTGGCTTCAACTCCACCACAAATTGATTGTAAGTCCTTGGGTATATCATATAACCTTTCTCAGCCATAGTCAATTCACATGTAAAACAAGATTGGTAGAGTCGATGATACTCAAGATTCCTTTTATTTCATGCTCTAACATGATATTCTCCTTTTTAGAACTAAAGATCAAATCGATAGAATATAACTTTTGGCATAAAGTAAATCCTGTACTGCCTAAAAGTAATGGCACCTGTCTTTGTTTGCTAGGGTTGCCATAATAAAACACCATATACTGGAGAGACTAAACAACAGACATTTGTTTTCATATTTCACAGTCTTGGAGGCTGGAAGTCCAAGATCTAGTTGTCAGCAATGTTAGTTTCTCCTGAGGCCTCTTACTTTGGCTGGCAGGTGGCTGCCTTCTTACTACATCTTCACAAGGGTTTTCTCTGTGTACATATATCACCACTATTTCTTCCTCTTCTTCCAACAACAACATTCCTATTGGGTTAGGGTCCAGCCCTTAACGACCTCATTTACCTCAATCATTCACCTAGAGCCAGACATCCTGGAGTATGGAGTCAAGTCGTCCTTAGGAAGCATTACTATGAACCAAGCTAGTGGAGGTGATAGAATTTTAGCTGTTGTTCAGTTGCTCAGTCATGTTCGACTCTTTGAGACCCCATGGATTGCAACATGCCAGGCATCCCTGTCCTTTAACATCTCCCCGTCTAGCTGAGCTATTTCAAATCCTAAAATATGATGCTGTTAAAGTGCTGCACTTAATATGCCAGCAAATTTGGAAAACTCAGCAGTGGCTACAGGACTGGAAAATGTCAGTTTTCATTACAATCCCAAAGAAAGGTGATGTTAAAGGATGTTCAAACTACCATACAATTGCACTCATTTCACTTGCTAGCAAGGTAATACTCAAAATCCTTCATGTTAGACTTCAACAGTACATGAACCAAGAATTTCCAGATATACAAGCTGGATTTAGAAAAGTCAGAGGAACCAGAAGTCACATTGCCAACATCTCTCGGATCATAGAAAAAGCAATGGAATTTTTAAAAAAATCTAGTTCTGCTTCCTTCTGCTTCATTGACTGTGCTAAAACCTTTGACTGTGTGGATCACAACAAACTGTGGAAAATTCTTAAAGAGATGGGAATACCAGACCACCTTATCCTGCCTCCTGAGAAACCTGTACGCTGGTCAAGAAGCAACAGTTGAAACCAAACAGGAAACAATGGACTGGTTCAAAATTAAGAAAGGAGTCCATCAAGGCTGTATCTTGTCACCCTGTTTATTTAACTATATACATCATGCGAAATGCCAGGTTGGATGAATTACAAGCTGGAATCAAGACTACTGAGAGAAATATCAACTATCTCAGATATGTAGATGATACCACTCTAATGACAGAAAGCAAACAGGAACTAAAGGGACTCTTGATGAAAGTGAGAGAATAGGGTGAAAAAGCTGGCTTAAAAGTCAACATTCAAAAAACAAGATCATGGTATCTGGTCCCAGCACTTCATGGCAATATGGATAAGAAACAGTGGAAATAGTGACATATGTTATTTTCTTGAGCTACAAAATCACTGTGGATGTTAACTGCAGCCATGAAATTAAAAGGTGCTTGCTCCTTGGAAGAAAAGATAGGACGAAAGTCGACAGTGTATTAAAAAGCAGGATCATCACTGTGCCAGCAAGGGTCCATATAATAAAAACTATGGTTTTTGAGTAGTCATGAAAGGATGTGAGAGCTGGACCATAAAGAAAGCTGAGCACTTAACAATTGATGCTTTCAAAATGTCGTACTGGAGAAGACTGTTGAGAGTCCCTTGGACTGCAAGAAGATCAAACCAGTCAATCCTGAAAGACATCAACCGTTAATATTCATTGAAGGACTGATACTGAAGTTGAAATTCCAATACTTTGGCCACCTGATGCAAAGAGTCAACTCATGGAAAAAGACCTTGATGCTGGGAAAGAGTGAGGGCAGGAGGAGAAAGTGGCAACAGAGGTTGAGGTGGTTGGATGGCATCACTGTCTCAATAGACATAAATTTGAGTAAACTCTGAGAGATGGTGGAGGACAGGGAATCATGGCATGCTGGAGTCCAAACAGTCAGACATGACAGTGACTGAACAACTACAATCTCTTTAAAGGGCCTGTCACATTGGGGTTTAGAGCTTCAACATATGAATTTGCAGGTGGGGAAAGACACATAATTCAATCTATAACTGTACCTTAGTAATCATGAAGAATATAAGTATGATGTGAATACGAGTTTTAAGGTTGTGGGACTTCCCTGGTTGTCCAGTAGTTAGGACTTTGCCTTCCAATGCAGAGGGTGTGGGTTTGATCCCTGATTTGAAGCTAAGATCCCACATGCCCTGTGGCCATAAAAACCAAAACATAAAACAGAAGCAATATTGTAACAAATTCAATAGACTTTAAAAATTGTCCATAGTTAAAAAAAAAAGAAAAGTTGCAATAGGTCTGTGACACCAATAATTTTTACAATTCTGCATTTATATGTATATCCATCTGCATATGAGTGATTATGGACTTGTAGCAATTATTGGAATCAAATTAGAATTTGCCTACCTAATTGTTCATTCTGAGATTCTTAAGTATTGTTTTCTTAATGGACTCAGTAAATCATCAGATTCTAATGCATCAAACATAAAACAATAAAATAAAACCCCAAACCCATAATAGATAATTCAGTCCTAAAATTAGCCCTTTATTTGCATACAGATTATGGTTATATGTGACAGTCCCTTCTGTAGTATTTGCAGTGAAAACATTCCAAAGTTAAACCTTTCACGGTATGGCAGCCATGTCTGTGTGGGGCACTTCTGGACTTGTCTCTCCACAGAGTTTCTGGGCAGGGTATCACTGCTTTCCTTTTAGTAGTATCATCTCTGAGTTTAGGCTTCTGTTTGCTTGAATTCCCTTTCTTAGTTGTGCTGCTTTGTGAGAGGCAATAGTTGTTGACTAAACAAGCATCACCCAGAGTGTTCTCCACTCTTCCACTGGGTCTGTGGCTTCAGGTCATGTGGGCATGGGGTGTCCGCATCTGCTTCACAACAACGAGTCACAAACAGTTGCAAACTCTCTTTTAGTTCAAAGAGGCTTAGAAGAAAGGGCTCAGCAGTGTTATCAAGCTGCTTGAGGGAAAACTCCAGTTTACACACACTTCTGAGAGATCTGCTTTGGGGATGCAGGGAAATACTATTGTCCACTGGACAATGTTATGCTTCTAGTTGGTTCACCGTGATGTTATGTTAAAAGCCAAGTTGAATGCAGCTCTTCTGCTTTTAAGACTAGTGCAGTATCATGGTTCCCACATATACACAACAATGATCAAAGGAATGCATGTTTCTGAACAGAATGAGTGTCACAATGGAGCACCCAGCGGGCAGAGTATGATTGGTAATACAGAAGAGGGGATAGAAAAGATAGTGACTCCCAAAGTTCAGGAAAAATCACAGATCCTGTTCACATTAAGCTCTCTCTCTGGGAATTCCCTTAATTCTGGCAAGCGAGGTTGGCTAATGAGTAATTATACTTCCAATTTCATATCATCGTTATAATTTACACATTAACGATGACCCATATTATGTAAATTGCCCTTGAAACATGTCCAAAGTGAAATTTTAAAAATTTGTAACATTATCCACAAGCTCTGATTTAATGCAGTGATTCATAGATTTGCACCTGTGAGTTATGTCTCATCAGCCAGTCCTGCACTAAAACCCTGAGGTCACAAGGCAGGAGCTATGACCATGGGGTCTCCGTTTGGATCCCTTGGGTTCAATATAGAAAAGCCTGACTTCCTCAACTGTGGACTTGTGAGCTTCATCATGTGACTTGATTTCTGAGAATAAGTTTCCTCATCAGTAAGATGGAGATAATAGTAGCACTGACCACATAAGACTGTTGTTGTGAAGCTCTGATGAAATGGTACACACACAGCCCATACAGTGCCAGATGAAGAATAAGGACGCAGTAAATATTAGCTATGATTGCTTTGTTAGTTAATGGGCTGTTACTGTGTTCCACTCTAGACAGCTGGATATATTTCTCTTTAAAAGAACACATAAGAAAAAGATCAAATATCATTTACTGGTATAATTTGTACTGTAAGAAACTACATGTGAAAATAGCATCACCAGATAAAACTCTTGAAATAGAAGGCATTGCAGACTTTTCAGTTTACATTTATATAAACATAAGTTCTCA
>SJYT01072534.1:379777-391391 GCA_006410635.1 Cephalophus harveyi
CTAGCTTTGTTAGTAGTGATGCTTTCTAAGACCCACTTGACTTCACATTCCAGGATGTCTGGCTCTAGATGAGTGATCACACCATCGTGATTATCTGGGTAGTGAAGATCTTTTCTGTACAGTTCTTCTGTGTATTCTTGCCACCTCTTCTTAATATCTTCTGCTTCTGTTAGGTCCATACCATTTCTGTCCTTTCTCGAGCCCATTTTTGCATGAAATGTTCCCTTGGTATCTCTAATTTTCTTGAAGAGATCTCTAGTCTTTCTCATTCTGTTCTTTTCCTCTATTTCTTTGCATTGATCGCTGAGGAAGGCTTTCTTATCTCTTCTTGCTATTCTTTGGAACTCTGCATTCAGATGCTTATATCTTTCCTTTTCTCCTTTGCATTTTGCTTCTCTTCTTTTCACAGCTATTTGTAAAGCCTCCGCAGACAGCGATTTTGCTTTTTTGCATTTCTTTTCCATGGGGATGGTCTTGATCCCTGTCTCCTGTACAATGTCATGAACCTCAGTCCATAGTTCATCAGGCACTCTATCTATCAGATCTAGTCCCTTAAATCCATTTCTCACTTCCACTGTATAATCATAAGGGACTTGATTTAGGTCATACCTGAATGATCTAGTGATTTTCCCTACTTTCTTCAATTTGTCTGTTAGTAGAAACCCATTAATAGATCAATAGTAGTTGAATAAGACCCATAGAATAGAATCATCTCAGTGAGTTATATATGATATATATAAATGTTCATGACACATTTAAACTTTTAAAATATATGTATACATGTATGTGTATGTTATTTTTATAGCTTCTCTATAAATTCATGCATATAGATATGTATGCTGTTGATATATATCGGCAACAAAAAACATTCTGAAAGAATAATCACCAAATCCTCAATGGTGGTTCCAACCAGGTTAGGCTATTAGGGAAAGACAAAGAACTTTCACTTTTTTCTTTTACATGCTTTTATTATTTGATTTTTGTTTGTGTTGTGTGTTAGTTGCTCAGCTCTGTCCAAATCTTTGCATCCCCATGGACTGTAGCCTACCAGCTCTCTGTCCATGGAATTCTCAAAGCAAGAATACTGGAGTGATGATAGTCATCCCCTTCTCCTGGGGAAATTTCCTACCCAGAAGTTGAACCTGGGTCTGCTTCATTGCTGGCAGATTCTTTACCATCTGAGCCATAAGAAAAAACCTACATGTTTTTATTATTTGATTTTTGTTTACCTTTAACTTATATTAACTGTATAATTTAAAAAAATTAAAACATTGGAAAAATAAAGTAAGAACTTATTTCTGTTCTTTTAAATTGTGTTATTAAAACTCAAGAGACTAGAGAAGCCAGCAGATGTGTGTCTGAATTGGCCTTGAGTGTTGATGTGAAAGGTTAGCCAGTGTGGTCAGGGGAGTTGCAGAGGACACTTTAAAAAACTGTGTCGTCCCTGGCAAGATAGAGTACACAAGACTTCTTGATGAGCCATTACTTAAAAACATGACACTCAAAGTTGTTTACCCTCGCCTCACATACCATATAACAACTGTATAGATATTCTAGGTTCCAAACAGGAAGAATCATTATCAAACATAATTTTAACTTACAATTTTAATCACTAATCTCTTTCTTTTTTCCATAGACAGAGAAGTTACCTGTACGCCCTCATTACCCACTTCATTCTCTATAGACTCTCATTAACCCATTTATCGGGGGAGTTCAAGTATGAACCCTTCCCTCTTTCTAAATATGTAACTGAGTCTTTTGTAGTAGCTACCGTTTTCTAGTTTCCTTCTCATCTTCCATTTGAGTTTAACTTTTGCCCCAAGTGATATCAAATCAAAGTAATTCCATGAATAGTCAAAGAAAATCCATGCTTGATGGTCAATATTTTAACTATAGATTTCATTTTTCACCTTGTGAATGAATCACAACTGAATGCAGATTATCTCTATTCCTTTGAGGTATAAAGCAGGTTCCCTTGGGCAAATAGTTCAGAAAGAGTTTCTTCTCTTATTTAAGAGAAAACTCGTTAGGAGAAACTTTATACTTTGTGTTTTCTGCAGTAGATCCTTAGGAAGAGCAGAAGGCCAGGGAAATGAACAGATGAATGAATGAACATATGACAATGTAGCATAATCAAGCTGAGGACAGTATTACTGTTTAGAGGTCAGATTATATGGATTAGTATTTCTTCTGTATTCCTTGCTTAATTCACTGCTTTAAAACTTGTTTTCTGATTTCAACAGGAAGGTTATATGTCAGAAAAGGAGTCCGTATTAGAGCAGAGATATAGGTTTTATAATCCTTTCTTAGAAGAATTTAGTGCCACCCTTGGATTCATGAACCCTTTCTGGTCAACCTCTTCATGTCTCTGATGTGTGAGGTTTAAAATCGGGTCCTAGTGTTGAGGGAACACATTATCTATTTCTGAGGCAGCTGCTAATATTGGCTTCACAAATAACAAAACCAAAGTGCTCTCACTCTCATGGAATATAACCATTTTATTTTGCTATCCATTTCGATTTTACCAAAATGTTATCAAAGGATATTTTTCTCCCAATTTCCATTAACCTCATATTAGCTTTGAATTTGTATTTAGGGCAAAATATTTTACAGTCTTACCATAGCATAGTCTTTTAATTGTTCCTTCTTAAAAGTCAAAATAAAGAACTAGGAATGTGTCAATTTATCTATCAAACATATATTAAGTTCTGTAAAGCACAAGAACAAGACTGAGAAAGAATAATTGGAGAATCTAATTTAGATTGGGTAAGATGCGAGAAAATTTTCATTATAATAGCATTCTTATACACAAAATAAGCAAGGAGACAATTTTTTTCTTTTTTTTTTAGGTAGATCCATAAAGCTAGGGAGAATATGAGGCACACACACCAATGATTTCCTTTTCTGCTAAAATTATGGAAAAATCCATGCTAACTAACTTACCCTGCTTCACTGTGTTCAATAGCCTTGAAACGTCTCATTTCCTTTACCAGTTGAAAGGTCTAATGGAAGCATATGAAATTGCAGTGATGCTGTGAGGGGACACCATAGAAGATTTATTTTGAATCTTGTGTGAAAGTTTGGTGCTCATTAAAGTGGAGGATTAATAACGCTCTCCACAAGAGCCAGGAGGAGTGCAGGCAGGCCTGTGGGTGTCTGAGCACAGCTCTGCAAATCCTCATCTTGACCTGCTCCCTTCCTGGTTCTCTTGTCTCAGCCTCTTTGAGGAGAAACTCCAATCATGCCAGATTTCCCAGTTGACTTTGCCACCTGGCTACACCTCCAAGGAAGTGGCTTCCCAGATGGCTCAGACAGTAAAGAGTCTGCCTGCGATGTGGGAGACCTGGGTTTGATCCCTGAGTCAGGAAGATTCCCTGGAGAAGGAAATGGCAATCCACTCCAGTATTCTTGCATGGAAAATCCCATGGATGGAGTTGCCTGTTGGGCTACAGTCCATGGGGTAGCAAAGAGTCAGACACAACTGAGCTACTTTCATATACATATATCCAAGGGAAGTAGAAGGATACCCTGAAACTCCATTTTTTTAATCTGACATAAAAAGAATGCAAGTAATAGCATTGTGGTCTCTAAAATGATAGATGGTAAAACCTTCTCTCTTTTAACAAAACTAAATAAAAACTCTTGGTGTCAACTTATGTCTATTCTAGAAGCTACAGTTGTTTCGTTCAGTCGCTCAGTCATGTCTGACTTTTTGTGACCCCATGACTGCAGCATGCCAAGCCTTCCTGTCCTTCATCATCTCCCAGAGCCTGCTCAAGCTCATGTCCATTGAACCGGTGATGCCATCCAACTGTCTCACCTTCTGTTGTCCCCTTCTCCTCCTGCCTTCAATCTTTCCCAGCATCAGGTCTTTTCCAATGAGTCACCACTTTTTCTGAAGTACTGGATGCAAAAAATCTATGAAGTGAATATTATTAGCATAAAAAGGGACAATCTTAATTATAGGAGAAATTTTAAGAGAGCATTTAGATGTAACTGGAAGTGGCAGAGTAAGATGTATCTATATTTATTTTAAATACATCCTAGCATGAAGAGTCCACAACTCTGAATTTCTACTTTCAGGTCTTTCTGACCAAAAGTTGTTTGTTTTTAGTAATATTTATATAGTGTATCAGTACTGTCCTGTCTCCTTATTTATTCTTATATATAGTATGTATGTAAATATATATATATATATTTATATAAATATATATTATTCACCACTGAGCTTCCCTGGTGGCTCAGTGGTAAAGAATCCCCTGCAAAACATGGGATGCAATTTCAATCTCTGGGTCAGGAAGATCCCTGGAAAAAGAAATGGCAATGCACTCTAGAATGCTTGCCTAGGAAATCGCATGGACAGAGGAGCCTAGTGGGCTACAGTCCATAGGGTTGCAAAAGAGTTGGACATAACTGAGCAACTCAATAACAACAACTTCAAGGTATTAAAATGGAATTTAATCAAGTATTTTAACTGAAAATTATGTATTATAAATTTTAAATGGCTTTAGAAGACATATTATTTGAAACATCAAAAAAATCTTTCTCTATTTCAATCTTGAAGGCAAAATTTTCTATAGAATGAAATCTACCTAGAAAAATTTTTCTCCTTTTATTTATTTTTTTACTTTTTATTTATTTACTTTTTTTTTTTTTTGGTTTCTGACAGCAAAAAATAAAAGGATTAAGCTAGATCAATGTAGGCAAGTTTGGGCGGTAGCAACCCTGAACGACAGGCTCAGTAGTAAAGAATCCATCTGCAATGCAGGAGATGGGGGTTCAATCCCTGGAGGAGGATGTGCCAACCCACTCAAGCATTCTTTCCAGGAAAATCCCATGGACAGGAGAGCCTGGCAGATTACGGTCCACGTAGTCGAGTTGCAAAGAGTCAGACTCAACTGAAGCGACTGAGCAGCGGCAGCAGCAGCAGCCTCCCTGAGTGATAGCAACAATCATCTTCAGGGACAGACTGCTCCTCCTCCCACATGTAATTTTCTTCTCTATGCTGCACTTTCTCTCTCTCTCCCATTCTATTACTCTATATCATTGCTTCTGTGCTTTCTTCTATGCTATTCACTTTCTCTTCCATCTGCCTTTATCTTAGGCCTGATGGTGAGCCCCATAAAATGCAGTTCAGCCTTTTCTTTGGTTCAAAAAAAAAAAAAAATGTTTGTTGACTACTCTCTTGTCTCACTAATTTCTTTATTTTTCTGACATGCCTGAAATCCCCAGCATTGCCTTTAAAAGAGCCACCACAGAAGTGCTACATCAACACCATGATATTATAACCATTATCTGCTGCCTCAATTTAAATCCTGAAATAGCAGGAAAGAAATATGACTTTTCTTAGTCAAACCAATTCCAGGAATGAAAGAACATCGTTTTATTCATTTGGAAATTTCTTGAAAGTTTTTTTTTTTTAATATTCATTGTTTTCAGATACTGAATTTGTCAGATGAGATCTAATGGAGTAATAGATAATAATCCCCCCAGATTTCCCTGGTGGTTCAGCATTTAAGACTGCACTTTCACTGCAGCTGATGCAGTTTCCACCCCTGGCTGGGGAACTAAGATCCCACAAATCTCATGGCCAAAGAAAAAAAACGCATTTCCATTTTCCAGGATTTATGAAAAAGTTTATTTGTTAGGAAGAAAAACATTTACAAACATTTTATGGAAAACAGTGTATGGTAGTCCAGCTATACACATAAAACAATGGGACTTTACCAAAAGAAAGAGAGGATATCAAATTGAAATACCTGTGAAAAGAAGAGAAGCAAAAAGCAAAGGAGAAAAGGAAAGATATAAGCATCTGAATGCAGAGTTCCAAAGAATAGCAAGGAGAGATAAGAAAGCCTTCCTCAGCGATCAATGCAAAGAAATAGAGGAAAAGAACAGAATGAGAAAGACTAGAGATCTCTTCAAGAAAATTAGAGATACCAAGGGAACATTTCATGCAAAAATGGGCTCGATAAAGGACAGAAATGGTATGGACCTAACAGAAGCAGAAGATATTAAGAAGAGGTGGCAAGAATACACGGAAGAACTGTACAAAAAAGATCTTTACGACCAAGATAATCACGATGGTGTGATCACTCACCTAGAGCCAGACATCCTGGAATGTGAAGTCAAGTTGGCTTTATAAACCATCACTACGAACAAAGCTAGTGGAGGTGATGGAATTCCAGGTGACTATTTCAAATCCTGAAAGATGATGCTGTGAAAGTGCTGCACTCAATCTGCCAGCAAATTTGGAAAACTCAGCAGTGGCCAAAGGACTGGAAAAGGTCAATTTTCATCCCCATCCCAAAGAAAGGCAATGCCAAAGAATGCTCAGACTACCACACAATTGCACTCATCTCACACACTAGTAAAGTAATGCTCAAAATTCTCCAAGCCAGGCTTCAGCAATACGTGAACCATGAACTTCCAGATGTTCAAGCTGGTTTTAGAAAAGGCAGAGGAACCAGAGATCAAATTGCCAACATCCTCTGGATCATGAAAAAGCAAGAGAGTTCCAGAAAAACATCTATTTCTGCTTTACTGACTACGCCAAAGCCTTTGACTGTGTGGATCACAAGAAACTGTGGAAAATTCTGAAAGAGATGGGAATACCAGACCACCTGACCTGCCTCTTGAGAAACCTATATGCAGGTCAGGAAGCAACAGATAGAACTGGACATGGAACAACAGACTGGTTCCAAATAGGAAAAGGAGTACGTCAAGGCTGTGTATTGTCACCCTGCCTATTTAACTTACATGCAGAGTACATCATGAGGAACTCTGGGCTGGAAGAAGCACAAGCTGGAAAAATATCAATAACCTCAGATATGCAGATGACACCACCTTTATGGCAGAAAGTGAAGAGGAACTTAAAAGCCTCTTGATGAAAGTGAAAGAGGAAAGTGAAAAAGTTGGCTTAAAGCTNTGGAAGAAGCACGAGCTGGAATCAAAATTGCCGGGAGAAATATCAATAACCTCAGATATGCAGATAATACCACCCTTATGGCAGAAAGTGAAGAGGAACTAAAAAGCCTCTTGATGAAAGTAAAAGTGGAGAGTGAAAAAGTTGTCTTAAAGCTCAACATTCAGAAAATTAAGATCATGGCATCTGGTACCATCACTTCATGGGAAATATATGCGGAAACAGTGGAAACAATGTCAGACTTTTTTTTAGGGGGCTCCAAAATCACTGCAGATGGTGATTGCAGCCATAAAACTAAAAGACACTTACTCCTTGGAAGGAAAGTTATGATCAACCTAGATAGCATATTGAAAAGTAGAGACATTACTTTGCCAACAAAGGTCCATCTAGTCAAGGCTATGGTTTTTCCTGTGGTCATGGATGGATGTGAGAGTTGGACTGTGAAGAAGGCTGAGCACTGAAGAATTGATGCTTTTGAACTGTGTTGTTGGAGAACTCTTGAGAGTCCCTTGGACTGCAAGGAGATCCAACCAGTCCATTCTGAAGGAGATCAACCCTGGGATTTCTTTGGAAGGAATGATGCTAAAGCTGAAACTCCAGTACTTTGGGCACGTCATGTGAAGAGTTGACTCATTGGAAAAGACTCTGATGCTGGGAGGGATTGGGTGCAGGCGGAAAAGGGGACGACAGAGGATGAGATGGCTGGATGGCATCACTGACTTGATGGACGTGAATCTGAGTGAACTCCAGGAGTTGGTCATAGACAGGGAGGCCTGGCGTGCTGCGATTCATGGGGTCGCAAAGAGTCGGACAAGACTGAGTGACTGAACTGAACTGAACTCTCTGATATGAGTATTGCTACTCCTGCTTTTTTTGATGTCTGTTTGCATGGAATACCTTTTTCCAGCCCTTCACTCTCAGTCTGTATGTGTCCCTTGTTTCAAGGTTGGTCTCTCGTAGACAACACATATAGGTTTCTTGTTTTTGTATCCATTCAGCCAGTCTTTGTCTTTTGGTTGGGGCATTCAACTCATTTACATTTAAGGTGATTATTGATAAGTATGATAACATTGGAGAAGGAAATGGCAGCCCACTCCAGTGTTTTTGCCTGGAGAATCCCAGGGACGGGGGAGCCCGGTGGGCTGCCATCTATGGGGTCGCAGAGAGTCAGACACGACTGAAGCGACTTAGCTTAGCTTATGATAACATTGCCATTTGTTTTTTTGCTTTGTTTTCGAGTTTATACACCTTTTCTGTGTTTCCTGTCTAGAGAAGATCCTTTAGCATTTGTTGGAGAGCTGGTTTGCTGGTGCTGAATTCTCTCAGCTTTTGATTGTCTGTAAAGCTTTTGATTTCTGGTTCGTATTTGAATGAGATCCTTGCTGGGTACAGTCATCTGGGCTGTAGGTTATTTTCTTTCATCACTTTCAGTATATCTTGCCATTCCCTCCTGGCCTGAAGAGTTTCTATTGAAAGATCAGCTGTTATTCTTATAAGAATCCCCTTGTGTGTTATTTGTTGTTTTTCCCTTGCTGCTTTTAATATTTGTTCTTTGTGTTTGATGTTTGTTGATTTGATTAATATGTGTCTTGTGGTGTTTTACCTTGGGTTTATCATCTTTGGGACTCTCTGGGTTTCTTGAACTTGGTTGATTATTTCCTTCCCCATTTTAGGAAAATTTTCAACTATTATCTCCTCAAGTATTTTCTCATGGCTTTTCTTTTTGTCTTCTTCTTCTGGGACTCCTATGATTTGAATGTTGGTGTATTTAACATTGTTCCAGAGGTCTCTGAGTTTGTCATCATTTCTTTTAATTCATTTTTCTTTTTTTCTCTCTGTTTCATTTATTTCTGAACTGAACCATTCTATCTTCTACCTCACTTATCCTTTCTTCTGCCTCTGTTATTCTACTGTTGGTTCACACTAGAGTGTTTTTTATATCATTTATTGCATTATTAATTATATATTGAATCTTTTTTATTTCTTCTAGGTCCTTGTTAAAACTTTCTTGCATCTTTTCAATCCTTGTCTCCAGGCTATTTATTTGTAACTCCATTTTGTTTTCAAGATTTTGGATTATTTTCACTATCATTATTTGGAATTCTTTATCAAGTAGATTCTCTATCTCTTCCTCTTTTGTTTGGTTTGGTGGACATTTATCCTGTTCATTTACATGCTGGGTATTTCTCTGCCTTTTCATCTTGTTTATATTACTGTTTTGGGGATGGGTTTTCTGTATTCTGGCAGTTTGTGGTTCCTCTTTATTGTGGAGGTTCTTCATTGTGGGTGGGGTTGGGTGGGTGATTTGTCAAGGTTTCCTGGTTAAGGAAGCTTATGTCGGTGTTCTGGTGGGTGGAGCTTGATTTTTCTCTCTGGAGTGCAAGGGAGTGTCCAGTAATGAATTTTGAGATGTCAATGGGTTTTGTGTGACTTTGGGTAGCCTGTATATTGAAGCTTAAGGCTATGTTCCTGTGTTGCTGGAGAATTTGCGTGCTATGTCTTGCTCTGGAACTTGTTGGCTCTTTGGTGGTGATTGGTTTCAGTGTAGGTATGGAGGCATTTGATGAGCTCCTATTGATTAATGTTCCCTGGAGTCAGGAGTTCTCTGGTGTTCTCAGGATTTGGACTTAAGCCTCCTGTTTCTGGTTTTCATTCTTATTCTTTCAGTAGCCTCAAGACTTCTGCATCTGTACAGCACTGATGATACAATATCTAAGTTAAAGATGAAAAGTTTCTCCAAATTGAGGGACACCCAGAAAGATACACAGAGTTACATGTAGAAGAGAAGAAGGAGGAGGGAGATAGAAGTGACCAGGAGGAGAAGAGGGGGAATCAAAAGAGGAAAGAACAAGCTAGCCAGTAATCACATCCTTATGTGCTCTCCACAGGATCCCTCAGAGATGTTCATGGTGTTACACAGAGAATAGCAGAGGGAGGAAGGAGACAGAGGTGGTCAGGAAGATAAAAGGGGGAATCAAAAGGAGAGAGACAGATCTAGCCAGTAATCAGTTACTTAAGTGTTCTCCACATCCAAGAACACACAAAGAGATTCACAGAGTTGAGTAGAGAAGAGAAGGGGGAGGGAGGAGATGGAGGCAACCTGGTGGAGAAAAGGGAGAATCCAAAGGGGGAGAGAGCAGTCAAGCCAGTAATCTCACTCCCATGTCAAAATGGGTACTGAAGATTGGGTTCTTAAAGGTGCAAAATTGGTAAGAAATAGCAAAAAGCAAAGATTAAAAATCTGGAGTAGAGGTTGAATTCTCAGAAATACAATATTAAAGAAAAAAAATCACAAAAATTATAATATATGTATATGTATATATATGAAGTTTGCTTTAAACAGTAGGGTCTTTTTTTGTGGAAAGTAATAGTAGATTATAAAAATGAAAATTAAAGGAGTAATAATAGGCTTAATTATTTTTTAATTTAGAAAATGATAATGGCAAAAATATATCTAGCACTTTCTCTGGTGTTGTGGACAGTGTGTGGTCAGTTCATTTTCAGATAGTTCCTTAATCAGGCTTATACTTCTCAAGATCTATAGCCCCCCGGCTATGTGGCAACTACATAGCTGCCCCCTATGTAGTTGGTGCTAACTATAGGGCTTTAATCTATTGCACCTGTCACTTCCAAAGCGGTTCCCTCTGTTTGTTTTAGCTTCTTTTGTTTGCTGGTCTCTTCAGTGTCTAATTTCCGCTCTGAAACAAGGGGGCAGTGGTGGTCACTTTTTTTAGGCTCACTTGTTCAGTCCTGCTGTGGGGAGGGAGGAACACTCTAAACAAACATTACTGGCATGTGTGGGAAGTGTGCGCAGTGTCTCAGTCACACTGGGTTTGCCCCCACTCATGGCATGTGTGCTTTCCCAGTCTACACTGCTTAGGCTCTAGTTTGCTCTGCCAGGAACTGTCTGAGTCAGTTCCTGAGTTGTATGCACTTCCCAGGTCTAAGCCACTCAGGTTCAAATTCTCAGGTCCTTAGGCTCTAGGTTGCTCTGCCAGGAACTGTCTGAGGCATGCCCTGAGTTGTATGCACTTCCCAGGTCTAAGCCACTCAGGTTCAGGTTCTCGGTTACTCCAGAGGCACAGACTTGGTTGGGCCTGCATTTTGTGCTCTTCCCAGTTCCAAGCAGCTCTGGTGACCAGGTGCTTGGTGAGCACGGTCGCCCCCAGGTGGGGGCTGCAACTTATTGCCTCCCCTGTCCCTGCCGCTCGGTTTTCTGGGTGTACGACTAGCACACCTTCTCAGGTGTGCTGTATGTCTCTTCTGGGGAGCTGATCTCTGGTTGTGACCCACCCGGCAGATTTCAACTGTCCAGAATCCCAAGAATTCTTGGTTAGTAATGAAGCCTGATTGCAGTTTAGTAGAGGATGCCTCTCTGCGCCCACAATTGCCCCTTTCCAGCTCTGGCTGCCCTCGCCTGCCTGTCTCTGGTGGAGGCTGGGCTGGTCCACAGCCGGCTAGCTCTGTTCAGTCCTTTGTTCTGTGAGTGGGCCTGGTGGTGTTTTAGGTTAAGGCTTTTCACTGGATAGCTATCCCACAGTCAGGGTTGCTATCTCAAGTTATCTCCCTCAGATTACCCTCGGGGCATTCAGGCCTGGTCCTTACCCTAAGCAATGCAGTCTGTGCCTCCCTGTCTGGCCCCTGCTTGCTAGTGGTTCAGTTCAGTTCAGTTCAGTCGCTCAGTCGTGT
>SJYT01072534.1:405058-425058 GCA_006410635.1 Cephalophus harveyi
TCCATTGATCTATATTTCTGTCTTTGTGCCAGTACCATACTGTCTTGATGACTGTGGCTTTGTAGTAGAGCTTGAAGCCAGGCAGGTTGATTCCTCCAGTTCCATTCTTCTTTCTCAAGATTGCTTTGGCTATTTGAGGTTTTTTTGTATTTCCATACAAATCTTGAAATTTATTTGTTCTAGTTCTGTGAAAAATACCGCTGGTAGCTTGATAGGGATTGCATTGAATCTATAGATTGCTTTGGTAGTATACTCATTTTCACTATATTGATTCTTCCGATCCATGAACATGGTATATTTCTCCATCTATTAGTGTCCTCTTTGATTTTTTTTCATCAGTGTTTTATAGTTTTCCATATATAGGTCTTCAGTTTCTTTAGGTAGATATATTCCTAAGTATTTTATTCTTTTCGTTGCAATGGTGAATGGAATTGTTTCCTTAATTTCTTTTTCTACTTTCTCATTATTAGTGTATAGGAATGCAAGGGATTTCTGTGTGTTGATTTTATATCCTGCAACTTTACTATATTCATTGATTAGCTCTAGTAATTTTATGGTGGAGTCTTTAGGGTTTTCTATGTAGAGAATTATGTCATCTGCAAACAGTGAGAGTTTTATATCTTCTTTTCCAATTTGGATTCCTTTTATTTCTTTTTCTTCCCTGATTGCTGTGGTCAAAACTTCCAGAACTATGTTGAATAGTAGCAGTGAAAGTGGGCACCCTTGTCTTGTTCCTGACTTTAGGGGTATGTTTTTTGTGATCCTATAAACCACACTCTGGGCTCAGTGCTGAGGATGGTGGCCTATGACAAAGTAAATATAAAAGTTCATCTTGTGAAGGATGTGTGCATGTTGTATGTAGGCCAGGGGCATCCTGTCCTGTTTTGGAGAGTTTGCCTGAGGAGGCTGTGTTCTGGCTGAGAGGTAAAGGGTAAGAACAGCTTGCTGCTGCTGCTGGTAAGTCACTTCAGTCGATCCAACTCTGTGCGACCCCATAGATGGCAGCCCATCAAGCTCCCCAGTCCCTGGGCTTCTCCAGGCAAGAACACTGGAGTGGGTTTCCATTTCTTTCTCCAATGCATAAAAGCGAAAAGTGAAAGTGAAGTCGCTCAGTCATGTCTGACTCTTCGCAACCCCATGGACTGCAGCCTACCAGGCTCCTCCATTCATGGGATTCTCAAGGCAAGAGAACTGGAGTGGGGTACCATCGCCTTGCTGCTGCTAAGTCACTTCAGTCGTGTCCGACTCTGTGCAACCCCATAGACGGCAGCCCATGAGGCTCCCCTGTCCCTGGGATTCTCCAGGCAAGAACACTGGAGTTGGTTGCCATTTCCTTCTCAGAACATTCTTGGTATCGCCTTGCCACCTGACAAATGGGAAAAGAAGTATCCCAGGCAGAGGGAGTAGCACGTGTGAAAGCCCTGTGGTCACAGGGAACATACAGGGTGCAGCTAAGAGCAGTGAAGTCTGGCTGGAGGGACAGCAGGATGCTGTGGCAAAGGCAGGGAGCAGGGCTGTCCACCTGCAGCCTGACTGAGGACTCAGACTGGTTTATATTTTAAATGGAGCAAGTGAGGCAAGCATCTTTTGTGGCTTCATTAATGTCACCCCACCAATATTGATTCCTGTAGCCTGTCATTTTTGTCAGTAGACCAATGGTTTAATACAGGCACAGTGGTGAGAAGTGAGAATTTTAGAGTCTTTAGTAGGACTGGGTTATTTGGTTCAAACCAGAGCTTCCTCTTTTATCAAAACTTTGAAGCTACCAAAGTATTTTAGGCCAGTTAGGAGTCTGAGATCAGAGATTCCTTAAGACCTTGGGAAGAACAGTCGATAGCTAAGCAGGTTTCAATGTGTCTCTCCTTGTTCAGGTTTTCCTACAGATTTATTTTGATCCATCCAGTGAAAATTTTGCCAGCTTTTAATTATCTAATGTAATAACATGAATGGGATTACACTAAGCAATAGAGTCTCAAATAATTGCCATTCCAAGATTAGTCCAAGTTATCTGTTTTTATGAAATCATACTTGTTTATTATCCAGAAATTCCAAGTATATATTCTATGAAGAACTAGCCAGTGGTGCTAGTGGTAAAGAACCTGCCTGCCAATGTAGAAGAAGTAAGAGGCACAGGATTGATTCCTCGGTTGGGAAGATCCCTGAAGGAAGGTATGGCAACCCATTCCCTTATACTTGCCTAGAGAATCCCATTGACAGAGGAGCCTGGCAGGCTACAGTCCATAAGGTCACAAAGAGTCAGAGATGACTGAAGCAGTTTAGCATACTTGCACACATAAAGTAGCTTAAAATGTTTCTCAGAATTTCAAACTCAACACATGTACAGCCGTGGTGGATTCATGTCAATGTATGACAAAACAATACAATATTGTAAAGTAATTAGCCTCCAATTAAAATAAATAAATTTATATTAAAAAATAAAATCTGTTCTGAAAATGAAGTTGAAGGAATTATACAGTTTTAGACTCTGGAATTGTAGTAAAACATAGAGATTAAAAAAAAGGAACCAAAGATTATATTTGGAGAGTATTTTCCATGAAAAGGATAATAAAGACCTGCCTATTAATGAATCCAATCATATAAAGAAATTTTATGAAAATTCTGTTCCATCACAATCAATCCAGTGCCCACAACCACTTATCTAGCAGCTGAGATTCAGAATAAAGAATGCTCTGAGTCACTTTCTGTAAACATTGAGAAAGAACTTTCTTCTATTAAATAAATTAATACCTGAGCAAACAAAGGCAAAAAGAAACAGCAAACTGATATGGGAAGATCAAGCTCATTAAACTCAGGGAAGTTTGTATGAGGCATTCCAGGTCAAATTAATTAGCTCAGAGGAGCTAATAAAAATTACAGAGATTATAGACTATCAACAACTTCAGATATGTAAATGGAACCACTCTAATGGCAGAAAGTGAAGCGGAACTAAAGAAACTCTTGATGAGAGTGAAGGAGGAGAGTGGAAAAACTAAATATTCAAAAAACAAAAATCACGGCATCCAGTCCCATCACTTCATGGAAAATAGAGAGAAGATGTAAGCTGTGACATATTTCCTCTTCTTGGGGTCTAAAATCATTGCAGATGGTGACTGCAGCCATGGAATTAGAAGATGGCTGCTTCTTGGCAGGAAAGCCTAGACAAACCTACACAGCGTGTTAAAAAAACAAAGACATCACCTTGCTGGCAAAGGTCTGTAAATCAAATCTATGTTCTTCCCAGTAGTCACATATAGTTGTGAGAGATGGACCATGAAGAAGCCAGAGCAACAAAGAATTTATTCTTTTGAACTGTGGTGCAGGAGAAGACTCCTGAGAGTCCCTTGGGAAGCAATGACCTCAAACCAGTCAGTCTTAAAGGAAATCAACCTTGACTACTCATTGGATCACCACAAACTGTAGAAAATTCTTCAAGAGATGTGAATACCTGACCACCTGACCTGTCTCTTGAGAAATCTGTATGCAGGTCAGGAAGCAACAGTTAGAACTGGACATGGAACAACACACTGGTTCCAAATAGGAAAAGGAGTACATCAAGGCTGCATATTGTCACCCTGCTTATTTAACTTCTATGCAGAGTACATCATGAGAAATGCTGGGCTGGATGAAGCACAAGCTGGAGTCAAGATTGCCGGGAGAAATATCAATAATCTCAGATACGCAAATGACACCATCCTTATGGCAGAAAGCAAAGAAGAACTGAAGAGTCTCTTGATGAAATTGAAGAAGGACAGTAAAAAAGTTGGCTTAAAGCTCAGAAAACTAAGATCATGGCATCTGGTCTCATCACTTCATGGCAAATAGATGCAGAAACAGTGACAGACTTTATTTTGGGGGGCTGCAAAATCACTGTGGATGGTGACTGAAGCCATAAAAGTAAAAGACGCTTCCTCCTTGGAAGAAAAGTTATGATCAACCTAGACAGCATATTAAAAAGCAGAGACATTTCTTTGCCAACAAAAGTCCATCTAGTCAAGACTATGGTATTCCCAGTAGTCATGTATGGATGTGAGCGTTGAAATATAAAGAAAGCTGAGCGCCAAAGAATTGATGCTTTTGAACTGTGGTGTTGCAGAAAACTCCTGAGAGTCCCTTGGATGGCAAGGAAAGGCAACCAGTCCATCCTAAAGAAAATCAGTCCTGAATGTTAATTGGAAGGACTGATGTTGAAGCTGAAACTCAAATACTTTGGCCACCTGATGTGAAGAACTGACTGGAAAAGCCCCTGATGCTGGGAAAGACTGAAGGCGGGAAGAGAAGGGGATGACACAAGATGAGATGGTTGGATGGCATTACTGATGCTATGGACTTTAGGATATGGTGAGGGACAGGGAAGCCTGGTGTGTTGCAGTCCACAAGGTCACAAAGAATCAGATATGACTTGGCAACTGAACAAAAACAACAGCTAGAGAGTGTGGAGGGGAATAGGCATGAAGGTGCAAGTATCAAGGCAGAGACTGTGAAAGATATTGGCTTTACTTTTGTCCATTTCACAAACTCAGAGAAAACCCGAAGATAGGATATATTAAAATACAAAAGTAGCTGGACTTGTGAAATGATGTATTAGGAACAATCTTAAATTTGGAACAATAAAAATTTAAGAGTTTATAGAGACATTTCCAGTGCATATCCTTAACATCACACATGACTCTCTACCTGGGGGCTTCCTCCCAGCCCCCACCCCAGGAGGCCAGGAGTGTCTAAACGTCAGTGGAATAGTCCTCAACCAATTGTGGCTGGGAAAAAAAAAAAATTCTACCTTTAATTTGGCATATAGAACCACTCTGAAATATCTCATGTACTATATCCCAGATCATAATCTACAGATCTGATTATTAATACTTCCTTAATGGCTGCTTTCTCTTCTCTGTCTCATTCTCTCCCCAGCCTCCTAGTATTTCATGAGACCACCTGCTAAATAAACTATTTAACTTAGTTCCTTGTCTTTTGGGAAAACCCAAAGTAAGAAAGCAATGGAATGTAATTTAAAACTGAATTCTTTTGATTCTGTGCTCAGTTTGAAGACATCAAAACTAAGAAAAATGGCTTGTGAGCCTAAGTTTATTGTAAAACCTATCAAACAAGGGGCATTTCTAACAACCAGGAGAGAGGAAAGTGGGATAAGGGAGTAGAAGTAAAAATTTTAAAGCAATTTAAAAGAAAAAAAGCTTCATGTTCATATATTTGTGATATTCTTAAATGAAAAAACAGCTTAACCAGTTCAGCTTTCCTAACTATATAGTTAATTTAAAAGTTAAAAGGAAATGTGAATGTATCTTTGGGCTGATAAGACAAAATAATGGTCATGTTTTAGTTTTTTTCTTATATACAGTACAAATCTCCTTGCTCCTCCCCCCACCTCAACATACACACAAAATTATCATATTAGCAATTCTAAACTTATTAATTCACAGTCTTGGGAATAAATCTGCTTACTTTTAGGTTGCATTTTACTTGTTCTGTAACTTTGATCAACAAATCTGTTCAGGAATATATGATTACTTAACACTTTTGTAATTAAGTTTTTATTATTTCTGAAAAAGAGTAAAAACTAGAACAAAAGAAAATTATTCTACCAGCAACATGTAAGAGTTGAGTCATATCCTCATTATTATGAGATTATGTGCACATATAAACCTTCAGTTTTCAAGGTACAATTGTAGACTGGTCCACCATCTATGCATCTTCTCATGAAGCTACTTTCAGTAACACTAACCAAATAAATGAAAATTCATCCCTCAAAAATACTGTTTGGCATATTCTTGTATGAAAGGACTTTGAAAAAAGGGCTGTTATTTCCAACTTCCACCCTCCTTGGAAAAGATTTATTCTGAACCCTATCCCCAGGGCTCTGTTGTGCAATAGACTAGATTTCAAAAAGGAAGATGGAAGTGTCTTGATTGCTTGACCTGATGAGGTTTCAGAATATTTCCCTGAAATCTGCTGCATCTACATACTACCACATCTGTTTGACAGATTCAGGCAAATGATATGTGATCAGCAAAAGAAGATTCTCACTTCATGATAATTAATGAATTTCGAAGGAACCCTAAAAGCATGCGAAAGAGTCTCAATTCATCAAAATAACGCTCATTTACCCAAGAAGCTACCAACTTTGTAAATATGTGTCTAACTATATATGTCATCATTTATTCATTCACATAATACAATTTATTCTAAACCTATTATTTGCCAGATGTTGGACAAGCATTAGGACTTGAAAAACCCTTTCCTTGACCTTGAATATCTAGAGTTGGAAAGAGAATAAAAGTATCATATATACAATAGATGCAATCAAATGTTCCAAGTGTCATGTTGCAAACCAAGTCTACTAGTTCATTCACAGATTCATTCAACAAGTTTTGTACACTTGTTGTGTGCTGAGGATCATGTGCTGAGGATCATTTCAATTACAAGTAATTGAATGGCAGAGTTACAGTAAAGGAAAGCTGGTTGGTTATTTTAAATATGTAATGGCATGATTCTACACGTGTATTACCTGGCTAATTGAATAAAACTTATTAGAGGTAAATGTCTTTCCTTTGCACAACAGAAGAAGAAATGAAAGCCCAAACCAGTTAAGAATGATGTTTGAGAACCATAAAATAATTGTCCTTACCAGGAATACAGAATTGTTCCCACAACAGACGTTAAGTCTACTGCTCTCTTGTTTTTGCTTTTCCAGCCCAAAGTCAGCTTCAATTAAAAAAAAAAAAACGCAATTTTAACATATTTTCCCAGAATTAGCACTGCTCCTTAGCTTTTACCTTTCTGCAGAAAACAAAATAACAAAAAAACTATTACAATTCACAAGAGAAAGTTTTTCTTGTCTTTCCCTGTCAAAATGCCAAAGTACAATATTCTGAACCATTCCCAGCTTTCATTAATGGTATACATATATTATGCAATTATGCTATATGCATTGACATAATAAGATTTATCAGTAAAAATATTAAAATAAGTCTTGCTGACTGAAAGATAGGACAAAGTACATATTGAACTTGTGATTCTACTTTTTAGATTATTCTTTATAATTTTCAAATAAATAAAGTGAACCTGTTTTGGCCACAGGACTGGAAAAGGTCAGTTTTCATTTAAATCTCAAAGGAAGGCAATGCCAAAGAATGCTCAAACTACCGCACAGTTGCACTCATCTCACATGCTAGTAAAGAAGTGCTCAAAATTCTCCAAGCCAGGCTTCAGCAATACGTGAACTGTGAAATTCTAGATGTTCAAGCTGGTTTTAGAAAAGGCAAAGGAACCTGAGATAAAACTGCCAACATAAGCTGGATCTTTGAAGAAGCAAGAGAATTCCAGAAAAACATCTATTTCTGCTTTATTGACTATGCCAAAGCCTTTGACTGTGTGGATTACTATAAAATGTGGGGAATTCTGAAAGAGATGGGAATACCAGACCACCTGACCTGCCTCTTGAGAAACATGTACGCAGGTCAGGAAGAAACAGTTAGAACTGGACATGGAGCAACACACTGGTTCCAAATACGAGAAGGAGTATGTCAAGGCTATATATTGTCACCCTGCTTATTTAACTTATATGCAGAGTACATCAGGAGAAACGCTGGGCTAGAGGAAGCACAAGCTGGAATCAAGATTGCTGGGAGAAATATCAATAACCTCAGATATGCAGATGACACCACCCTTATGGAAGAAAGTGAAGAGGAATTAAAAAGCCTCTTGATGAAAGTGAAAGTGGAGAGTGAAAAAGTTGGCCTAAAGCTCAACTTTCAGAAAACTAAGATCATGGCATCTGGTCCCATCACTTCATGGGAAATAGATGGGGAAACAGTGGGAACAGTGTCAGACTTTATTTTTGGGGGCTCCAAAGTCACTGCAGATGGTGACTGCAGCCATGAAACTAAAAGACGCTTACTCCTTGGAAGGAAAGTTATGACCAACCTAGGTAGCATATTAAAAAGCAGAGATATTACTTTGCTAACAAAGGTCCATCTAGTCACGGCTATGGTTTTTCCAGGAATCGTGTATGGATGTGAGAATTGGACTGTGAAGAAAGCTGAGTGCTGAAGAATCGATGCTTTTGATCTGTGGTGTTGAAGAAGAGTCTTGAGAATCCCGTGTACTGCAAGGAGATCCAACCAATCCATCCTAAAGGAGATCAGTCCTGGGTGTTCATTTGAGGGACTGATGTTGAAGCTGAAACTCTAATCATTTGGCCACCTAATGTGAAGAGCTGACTCACTTGAAAAGACTCTGATGCTGGGAAAGATTGAGGGCAGGAGGAGATGGGGATGACAGAGGATGAGATGGTTGGATGGCATGACTGATTCAATGGATATGAGTTTGGGTAAACCCTCGGAGTTGATGATGGACAGGGAGGCCTGGCATGCTGAGGTTCATGGGGTCACAAAGAATTGGACACGACTCAGTGACTGAGCTGAACTGAACTGAATATTTTGGCATATGGTAGTCATCATCTCATGGGCCAAAATAAATAAGTAAATATGCTAAACCTAAATATTCACCAGGAAGATCTGAAAACCTGAAATTAATGGCGTCTTTCTGTATGAAGTCATAGTAAATACATTGTTCACAGTCAAATAAAAATATTTATATAATAATATACTTAATGTTAATATAAATGATTCTAATTTTTAAACTATAACACTAAATATCTATATTTAATATTATTCCTAGCTAAATTCTTCCCAAGAACCTTCAAATACTTCTTTTTTCCCTTTTTTGAAATATAAATTTATTTTAATTGGAGGCTAATTTCTTTACAATATTGTAGTGGTTTTGCCGGAGAAGGCAATGGTACCCCACTCCAGTACTCTTGCCTGGAAAATCCCATGGGCGAAGGAGCCTGGTAGGCTGCAGTCCATGGGGTTGCGAAGAGTCGGACACGACTGAGCAACTTCATTTTCACTTTTCACTTTCATGCATTGGAGAAGGAAATGGCAACCCACTCCAGTGTTCTTGTCTGGAGAATCCCAGGGACTGAGGAGCCTGGTGGGCTGCTATTTATGGGGTCGCACAGAGTCGGACATGACTGAAGTGACTTAGCAGCAGCAGCAGCAGTGGTTTTGCCATACATTGACATGGATCAAATATTTCTCTTTTTAAGCCAGTCAAGAACTAAGATCAAAGTGGTAGAAACAGTTACTCTTCCTTTTATTATTGTAAGGATTTGCAAACTTCTCAAGAAGTTTAATTACTAGAATTACACAAAAGGGGCAGAGTTGAACTAGGGCAAAAATTATTCCTCTTAAAGTTTGATGTTCACAATATCACTTTTTTAAGTGTGCTAAATATGTATGGAATTTCACTGAGATAAATTTTCAATACAATGTACTTGATTGTCTATAATAAAATGCCTTTGATATGTTGAAAACATTTTGAAGTACTTGATTTTGTTCAAAATAATATTAATTTGTCTTATGAATAGCAATCAGTTCAGTTTAGTCACTCAGTCATGACTCTTTATGACTCTATGACCTAGCTGTAGCATGCTAGGCTTCCCTGTCCACCACCAACTTCCAGAGTTTACTCAAACTCATGTCCATTGACACGGTGATGCCATCCAACCATCTCATCCTCTGTAATCCCCTTCTTCTCCTGCCTTCAATCTTTTCTGCCTTCTATCATTTCAAATGAGTCAGTTCTTCGCATACTAGTTTACTAAACAACAACCTTGAACTAGCACAGATTTAGCTCTTACACATGTTACTCAAAAATACTCAACAATGAGTTAGCAATTATTATAGTTAGTGCCTCTTAGTGATTAAAGGCAAGGACTGTGGAACCAGACAGGCTCAGTTCAAATCCTGGCCTCATTATGTGCTACCTGAGTAACTCTGGGTAAGTTATTTAATTTCCGTTTGTAATAGTTTTCTTATTTGTAAAAGTAGTGAGTACTATAATACTTAAATGTGAATAAGTTAACATATACAAATGTAGTATAGCACAGTGATAATCAACTGATGTATATTGTTATTTCATCTCACAAGGACCCATTTTACAGATGAAGAAACTGAGGTTCAAAGAGAATATAGGGAGAAATGAATAATTACACGTGAATTTGAGGTTGGACAATTCTAAAGCCCCAAATCCTCATCAAAACACACTACAGTACTGCCAACAAAGCAAACTCAGGCCTAGGCAATTTCATTTACAAAATCAACCAAACATTTAGAGAGTAAATGTCAGTCATGCCCAAGCTCTACCGGAAAACAGAAGGGGAGAGAACAATTTCCAGCTCATTTATGAAATCAGTATTACCAGGAACCAGGTCCAAACAAAGACATTACAGAAAAGAAAACCTCAGGACATTTCCCATGAGAATAGATGTTAAAATTATCAATAAAATATAAGTAAATTCAATCTAAAGGTATATTTAAAAGGATAACACATAATAACCAAGTGGAATTTGTGCTAGAAATACAAGGCTGATGCAACATTTAAAAATGAATCAATATTGTCTCCCAGATCAGAACGTTAAAGAAGGAAATCATATGATCATCTCAATTGTTGTGTAAGAGAATTTGACAAAATTTAGCATCTATTCTTTTCAGCAGAATGGGAAATATAATTTCCTTAACCCAGTAAAGGGCATCTGGGAAAAACTACACCTACCTCTCTACTTAATGTTAAAAGACTGAATGTCCTTCCCTTAAGATCAAAAACAAGGCTGCATGTTATCTCAATTTATGATGATCATTTCACAATATATAACAAATATCAAATCATTATGTTATATACTTGAAACTAATATAATTTCGTACGTCAATTAGATCTCAGTTAAAAGGTAAAGAAAAGATATAGTTGTCTTGTTAATATACTGATAGATATTGTGAAGAGATTGTCATATAAGCACAATTTTGCTGTGCCTTGATAACCAAATTTTAAAAATAAATCAGAAATATTATTTTCCCTTTCTTTTCAATCAATAAAGACTAGAATTATTGGAGAGAAAGTTCAAATTTATGGATTGGAATTTGCAATATTATATAAATTTCATTCTTACTAAGTTAACTTATGTAATCCCAATCATGATTCTTCATATTTTGAGTAGAACTTCACAAATTGAGTATAAAATTAATATAGAAATAGAAAGAGCCAAGTGGAGCCATGGATTGTAATAGAAGAGAAAACATAGCTTTCTACAGTGTATTAAGAACTATTACAAGGGTATAGTAATTAAGACAAGGTTGTGTAAAGTCAAGACTATAAACAAAAAGGCAGGAATGTCCACTCTCACCATTCCTATTAATGATTATATTACAAACCCAAGTAAGCACAAGAATTGCACACATTTTTCTGCAAAGATTAATTTTTATTTCTCTTTGATTCCTTGGAGTGACATTACTAAATACTATGATAGTATATGTTTAATTTCATTAAAATGTTACAAAGCCAAAATATTTTGCAGTGTGTTCTCACCAGACATGCATTAGAGTTCTAGTTGTTTCTGCCTCTTTTTTTTTTTAAATTTTTATTTTTACTTTATTTTGCTTTACAATACTGTATTTGTTTTGCCATACATTGACATGAATCAGCCACAGGAGTATCTCTTAATCAGCATTTGGAGTTGTCAGAGTTTTTTAGGTAGCCATTTTAATTATTATGTAGTGATAATTCAGTGTAGCTTTAATTTTCATTTTCCTAGTGATTAATGGTGTTGAACAATTTTTATGTACTTATTTGCCATCAGTGTATCTTCTTTTTTAATTATTTTAAAAAATGTATTTATTTTAAATGGATGCTAATTATTTTACAATATTGTAGTGGGTTTTGCCACACATTGACATGAATCAACAATGGGTGTATATGTGTTTCCCATCATGAACCCCCCTCCCACCTCCCTCTGTATCCCATCCCTCAGGGTCATTCCAGTGCACCAGCCCTGAGCACCCTGTCTCATTCTTTGAACCTGGACTGGCAATTTGTTTCACATATGATAATATACATATTGAAATGCTACTGTCTCAAATCACCCCACCCTCGCCCTCTCCCCACAGAGTCCAAAAGACTGTTCCATACATCTGTGTCTCTTTTGCTGTCTCACATATAAAATAATCATAACCATCTTTCTAAATTCAGTATATATGCATTAGTATACTGCATTGGTGTTTTTCGTTCTGACTCACTGCATTCTGTAAAATAGGCTCCAGTTTCATCCACCTCATTAGAACTAATCCAAATGTATTCTTTTTAATGGCTGAGTAATATTGCATTGGGTATATGTACCACAGCTTTCTTATGCATTCATCTGCTGATGGACATCTAGGTTGCTTCCATGTCCTGGCTATTATAGCAGTGCTGTGATGAACATTGTGGTACACGTGTCTGTTTCAATTCTAGTTTCCTTTTTGTGTATACAGAGCAGTGGAATTTCTGGGTCATATGGAAGTTCTATTTCCAGTTTTTTAAGGAATCTCCACACTGTTCTCCACAGTGGCTGTACTAGTTTGCATTCCCACCAAGAGTGTAAGAAGGTTCCCTTTTCTCCACATTCTCTCCAGCATTTATTGCTTGTAGACTTTTGGATAGCAGCCATTCTGACAGGCATGAGATGGTACCTCATTGTGGTTTTGATTTGCATTTCTCTGATAATGAGTGATGTTGAGCATCTTTTCATGTGTTTGTTAGCTATCTGTATGTCTTCTTTGGAGAAATGTCTGTTTAGTTCTTTGGCCCACTTTTTTGATTTGGTCATTTATTTTTCTGGAATTGAGCTGCAGGAGTTGCTTGTATATTTTGGGGATTAATTCTTTGTCAGTTTGCCCTGTTTGCTATTATTTTCTCCCATTCTGAAGGCTATCTTTTCACCTTGCTTATAGTTTCCTTCACTGTGCAAAAGCTTTTAAGTTTAATTAGGTCCCTTTTGTTTATTTTTGCTTTTATTTCCTTCCATTACTCTGGGAGGTGGGTCATAGAGGATCCTGCTGTGACTTATGTCAGAGAGTGTTTTGCCTATGTTCTCCTCTAGACGTTTTATAGTTTCTGGTCTTATGTTTAGATCTTTAATCCATTTTGAATTTATTTTTGTGGTGTTAGAAAGTGTTCTAGTTTCATTCTTTTACAAGTGGTTGACCAGTTTTCCCAGCACCACTTGTTAAAGAGATTGTCTTTTCTCCATTGTATATTCTTGCCTCCTTTGTCAAAGATAAGGTGTCCGTAGGTGCGTGGATTTATCTCTGGGCTTTCTATTATGTTCCATTAATCTATATTTCTGTTTTTGTGCCAGTACCATACTGTCTTGATGACTGTGGCTTTGTAGTAGAGCCTGAAG
Organism: Cephalophus harveyi; assembly: GCA_006410635.1. Taxonomy (NCBI): domain Eukaryota; kingdom Metazoa; phylum Chordata; class Mammalia; order Artiodactyla; family Bovidae; genus Cephalophus; species Cephalophus harveyi. The sequence goes on from SJYT01072534.1 coordinate 418,347, forward strand.
TCAGGCAGGTTGATTCCCCCAGTTCCATTCTTCTTTCTCAAGATTGCTTTGGCTATTTAAGGTTTCTTGTATTTCCATACAAATTGCAAAATTATTTGTTCTAGTTCTCTGAAAAATACCGTTGGTAGCTTGATAGGGATTGCATTGAATCTATAGATTGCTTTGGGTAGTATAATCATTTTCACTATGTTGATTCTTCCAGTCCATGAACATGGTATATTTCTCCATCTATTTCTGTCCTCTTTGATTTGCTCATCACTGTTTTATAGTTTTCTATTTATAGGGCTTTTGTTTCTTTAGGTATATTTATTCTTAAGTATTTTATTCTTGTCATTGCAATGATGAATGGCATTGTTTCCTTAATTTCTCTTTCTATTTTCTCATTGTTAGTGTATAGGAATACAAGAGATTTCTGTGTGTTGATTTTATATCCTGAAACTTTACTATATTCATTGATCAGCTCTAGTAATTTTCTGATGGAGACTTTAGGGTTTTTTATGTAGAGGATCATGTCATCTGCAAACAGTGAGAGTTTTACTTCTTCTTTTCTAATCTGGATTTCTTTTATTTCTTTTTCTTCTCTGATTGCTGTGATTAAAACTTCCAAAACTATATTGAATAGTAGTGGTGACAGTAGGCACCCTTGTCTTGTACCTGACTTTAGAGGAAATGCTTTCAATTTTTCATGAGGATAATGTTTACTGTGGATTTGTCATATGTAGCTTTTATTATGTTGAGATATGTTCCTTCTATTCCTGCTTTCTGGAGAGTTTTTATCATAAATGGACGTTGAATTTTGTCAAAAGCTTTCACTGCATCTATTAAGATAATCATATAGTTTTCATCTTTCAATTTGTTAATGTTGTGTATTACATGGATTGATTTGTGGATATTGAAGAATCCTTGCATCCCTGGTATAAAGCTCACTTGGTCATGATGTATTATCTTTTTAATATGTTGTTGGATTCGGTTTGCTAGGATTTTGTTAAGGATTTTTGCATCTATGATTAACAGTGATATTGGCTTATAGTTTTCTTTTGTGTGTGTGTGTGTGTCAGGTTTTGGTATTAGGGTGATGGTGGCCTCATAGAATGAGCTTGGAAGTTTATCTTCCTCTGCAGTTTTCTGGAAGAGTTTGAGCAGCATAGGTCTTAGCTCTTCTCTAAATTTTTGGTAGAATTCAGCTGTGAAGCCATCTGGTACTGAGCTTTTGTTTGCTAGAAGATTTGTGATTAGATTTGATTTCTCTGCTTGTGATGGGTCTGTTAAGGTTTTCTATTTCTTCCTGGTTCAGTTTGGGAAAGTTGTACTTTTCTAAGAATTTGTCTATTTCTTCCAAGTTGTCCATTTTGTTGGCATATAGTTGCTGATAGTAGTCTCTTATGATCCTTTGTATTTCTGGGTTGTCTGTTGTGATTTCTCCATTTTCATTTCTATTTTTGTTGATTTGATTCTACTCCCTTTGTTTCTTGATGAGTCTGGTTTGTCAATTTTATTTATTTTTTCAAAGAACCAGCTTCTAGTTTTGTTGATTTTTGCTAAGGACTCTTTTGTTTCTTTTGCATTTATTCTACCCTAATTTTTAAAATTACTTTCCTTCTACTTAGCCCTGGGGTTCTTCATTTCATTTTCTAGTTACTTCAGGTGTTGAGTTAAGTTTTTTGTTTGAATTTTTTCTTATTTCTTGAGGTAAGCCGGTATTGCTATGAACCTTCCCCTTAGCACTGCTTTTATAGTGTCCCAAGGATTTTTTGTTGTTATGTTTCCATTTTCATTCGTTTCTATGCATATTTTATTTTTTTATTTCATCTATGATTTGTTGGTTATTCAGAAGTGTGTTGTTTAGCCTCTATATGTTGGAAATTTTAATAGTTTTTTTCCTGTAATTTATATCTAATCTTACTTCATTGTGATCAGAAAAGATGCTTGCAATGATTTCAATTTTTTTGAATTTACCAAGGCTAGATTTATGGCCCAGGATGTGATCAATCCTGGAGAAGGTTCCGTGTGTGCTTGAGAAAAAGGTGAAATTCATTGTTTTGTGGTGAAATGTCCTATAGATATCAATTAGTTCTAACTGGTGCATTTTATCATTTAAAGCTTGTTTTTCCTTATTAATTTTCTGTTTTGTTTGATCTATCCATAGGTGTGAGTGGGGTATGAAGTTTCCTACTATTATTGTGTTATTGCTAATTTCCCCTTTCATACTTGTTAGCATTTGCCATATTGCGGTGCTCCTATGTTGGTACATATATATATATTTATAATTGTTATATTCTCTTCTTGGATAGATCTTTTGATCATTATGTAGTGTCCTACATTGTCTCTTTTCACAGCCTTTATTTCAAAGTCTATTTTTTCTGATATGAGTATTGCTACTCTTGCTTTCTTTTAGTCTCCATTTGTGTGAAATATCTTTTTCCAGCCCTAATTTTCAGTCTGTGTGTCTCTTGTCTTGAGGTGGGTCTCTTGTAGACAGAATATGTAGGGGTCTTGTTTTTGTATCCTTTCAGCCAGTCTTTGTCTTTTGGTTGGGGCATCCAACCTATTTATGTTTAAGATAATTATTGATAAGTATGATTCCATTGCCATTTCCTTTGTTGTTTTTGGTTTCAAGTTTATACACCTTTTTCTATGTTTCCTGTCTAGAGAAGATCCTTTAGCATTTGTTGAAGAACTGATTTGGTGGTGCAGAATTCTGTCACTTTTGCTTGTCTGTAAAGATTTTGATTTCTTCTTCATATTTGAATGACATCCTTGCTGGGTACAGTAATCTTGGTTGTAGGTTTTTCTTTTTCATCACTTTAAGTATGTCCTGCCATTCCCTTCTGGCCTGAGGAGTGTCTATTGAAAGATCAGCTGTTATCCTTATGGGAATCCTCTTTTGTGTTATTTGTTGTTTTTCCCTTCCTGCTTTTAATATTTGTTCTTTATATTTGATTTTTGTTATTTTTATTATTATGTGTCTTGTGGTGTTTTGCCTTGGGTTTATCCTATTTGGGACTCTCTGGGTTTCTTGAACTTGGGTGACTATTTCCTTTCCCATTTTAGGAAAGTTTTCAACTATTATCTCCTAACTATTTTCTCATGGCCTTTCTTTTTGTCTTCTTCTGGGAATCATATGGTTTGAATATTGGGGTGTTTGACATTGCCCCAGAGGTCCCTGAGGTTGTCCTCATTTCTTTTAATTCTTTTTTTCTTTTTTCCTTTCTGCTTCATTTATTTTCACCATTATATCTTATACCTCACTTATCCTATCCTCTGCCTCTGTTATCCTACTGTTGGTTCCCTCCAGAGTGCTTTTGATTGCATTTATTGCATTATTCATTATATATTGACTCTTTCTTGTTTCTTCTAGATCCTTGTTAAACATTTCTTGCATCTTCTCAATCCTTGTCTCCAGGCTATTTATCTGTAACTCCATTTTGTTTTCAAGATTTTGGATCATTTTTATTATCATTATTCTGAATTCCTTTTCAGGTGACTCCCTATTTCCTCCTCACCCTCTCGGGGGGCCCATGTTTCCCAAAGTTCCAGCTTTCGTGTTTGTCCCTAAAGTTATTGGTAGACATCCCATCTGTATTCTCTCCTCCCTCCAACCTAAACTGCCCCCCTCCCCGACCTCCATAGCTCCACATCCCAGGAAAAGAGTCCTGAAAGTGGCTCGGGGGAGAAGTTGCCCTTTCCTTCCTCTCCCTCTAAGCCTGAGGGCCTGGGGAGCCTGGCAGCATGTCGAGGAGGGCCTGGTACTCGTCCTCACTGAGTGATGCTTCCAGGAATGCCTCAACTCCTTCCTCCACAGCAGCCCCCGGGTAAGACCGGGGTATGTCCTTGATGGCTTTGGCAGCCATGATTTCCTCTAGGAGGCTGGGTGACCCGAGGAGGGCTGGATGGCTCCCTGTGAGGACAGTAGATGACCCTAAGGAAGGATCCAGCAAGGCCAGGATGCATGTGGCAGCTCGGAGCTCGTCTTGGAGCCTGTGTGAGTCTGAGAGGGCGAGGTGTGCTTGTGCATCTGCAGAGGGCCCCAGGGAAGGCCCCATCATGTCCAGGATGCCCATGGGCACCAAGAGCTACTCTACGAAGCTGGGTGCACCTGGGAGAACAGAGTGTGCTCTTGCATATCTGCAGTGGCCCCCTGGAAAGGTGCCTGTGTGTCTGGGACGCTTGTGGCTGCCAAGAGCTCAACTAGGAGGCTTGTTGAGTTTGGAAATTTGGGGGGCTGGGGCTGTGGCTCTAGCAGAGGTGCTGTGCCTTCACCATAGGGTCACTCGGGCCACCATGGAATGTGGGTCTCAGACTGTGCAGGTGGCAGGATGGCCCCTAGTCCAGGCTGCCAAGGGGCCATGACAGCAGGAGAGCACTTGGCTCAGAGAACTGCTACCTGGGGAGGAGGTGGTGGAGGAGGACACTGATGCCAAGGGAAAGAAGCCAGTCCCCAGAGGACTGTGTCTTCACTGGGGCTCCTTCCTCTGACACACACCTCATTCTCATCAGGATGCTCCGTTGGCTGGAAGATGACCTGGAGATCAGCTAGCCTTTCCTCTCCTGGTGGCATGGCCTTGAACTTGGCTTGCTGGTGCTCAGGTCTTCCCTGATAGCTCAGTTGTAAAGGATCCACCTGGAATGCAGGACACGGGTTCAATTCCTGCATTGGGAAGATTTGCTGGAAAAGGGAGAAGACTACCATCTGGCCTTAGAATTAGTCCACGGAGTTGCAATGCATCCAACAGGATGGTGTGCATATGTTCGTGTGTGCGCAGGTGCATGTGCTTGTGTGCAAAGCGAAGTTGGGAATAGATCTTTGTCCTGGCTCTATCCTGGGGATGGAGTACAGAGGGAGCGTGGCTTGAACGAACCACAACACCACACCCATAGCCATCGTTAGCAATGTATGCTTTGCCCACTGAAGCTTCTAAACCCAACCACAGGGTTCACATGAGAACAGGCAGGGGTTCGTATGTACTTCAAAACCACTGTGTCTATAAATTCAGGAATGGGTTTGCAAGTACATAACATCTGTATGTCTGCGGGTGATGGGAGGATGTTGGTGGCAGGGTGAGCTCAATCACTATACTCTGTGTGTCAGAGAGAGACATGGAGATGATTGGCTTTTGCAGATATACTGGGCATGTGTGTTCACATGGGCATGGAGTATGGTCGTGAAAGAGATTGTGTGGGTAGGTCCCTACTGCTGAGTCAGAGGATCTGACCATGAGAAACCTGCCCTGAAGAGGCATCTTGAAACCGAGGGAAATGTGTCTTTGATGCAGCATTTTATGGATATCTGCAGGGTTTGCCAGGGGCTTGAAGTTGAGTCCCAGAAGCAGACTCAGCATCCCCTCCCCGACCACCCTCTCCCTCCCTCTGTCCCCAACTCTTCCTGTCTCCCTTTCCTCTCTCCCTCCCTCCCTCTCCCACTCAGCCTTCCCAAACTCTCTCCCTTCACTCCCACTCTCTCCCTTCACCCCCACCCTCTCCCTCCACCCACTGGGCCCCTCCCACCTTGCATCTCCCAACCTTCCACCTTCCCACTCTCCCGTCTCCCTCTCCCCCTCCCTCTGCTGCCCCTGGCATAGGGAAGGAGTTTTGTGTGGACTGCTGAAAAAATTGGACTAGAAGACAGAGGAGCCAAACCAAAAGAAACTGTGTGGGGCAGGGGGTTTCTTTATTGGGTCCATGGCATGTCCCTTCTTAGGCACCCTCTTGGTCACTGCAGTACCTGGGTTCCTTGAGCCTTCATGTGGGATGTCCCTCTTGGGGGGGTGGGGTGAGGCCCAGCTTTCCAAAGATCCAGCTCTAGGGTTTGTCCCCAAAGTTGTTGTTAGACATCCCATCTGTATTCTCTCCTACCCCCACACAAAACCGCCCCCCTCCACAAGCTTCATGGCTCTGCATCCCAGGAAAGGAGAACTGAAAGGGGCTCAGGGGAGAAGGTGCCCCTTCCTTCCTCTTTGTCTAAGCCCAAGGGCCTGCGGAGCCTGGCAGCATGTAGAGGAGGGCCTGGTAATCCTCCACACTGAAGGGTGCTTCCAGGATTTCTTCAACTCCTTCTTCCTCTGCAGTGGCTCCAAGGGAAGACAATGGCATGTCCTGGATGTCTGTGGCAGCCAAGATTTCCTCTAGGAGGCTGAGTGTCCCAGGGGGTGCTGGGTGGTCCCCTGTGATGACAGTAGAGGACCCCGCAGAAGGCGCCTGCTTGCCCGGGATGCCTGTGGCCGCCAGGAGCTCCTCTTGGAGGCTGGGTGAGCCTGGGATTGTGAGGTATGCTCCTTCATTGACACAGGATCCCAGGGAAGGCCCAGTCCTGTCGCGGATGCCTGTGTCAGCCAAGATTTCCTCTAAGATGCTGGGTGTGCAGGAGAGACCTGGCTATTGTGCTGTGAATACAGAGGCTCCCATTGAAGGTCCTTATGCATCACGGGCCAGCAGCGCCCATGGGGATGCAGTGGTTGGTGGGCGAAGTTGGGGCTGTGGCCCATGGGGCACGCTGTGCCCTTTGCCTGCCTCCCCCTTTCTAGTTGCCTAGTGCGTCCCAGCGAGGAGGTTTAAAGACCCCTGGGGGGAGTGTCACTGCCTTGGGGTTGGGATGGTCTGGCCAGCGGGAAGTCAGGAGAGCCTCCAGTCTAGGGGAGACTGTCTGGGCTCCCTCCAGTCTGGGCTCCCTTCAGGAGCCCCTGAAGGGCTGGGATGGTGTGGCACATCATGGTCA
>SJYT01072534.1:432558-450766 GCA_006410635.1 Cephalophus harveyi
ATATACAGCCTTGATGTACTCCTTTTCCTATTTGGAACCAGTCTGTTTTTCCATGTGCATTTCTAACTGTTGCTTCCTGATCTGCATATAGGCTTCTCAAGGGGCAGGTTAGGTGGTCTGATAGTCCCATCTCTTTCAGAATTTTCCACAGTTTATTGTGATCCACACAGCCAAAAGCTTTGGGATAGTCAATAAAGCAGAAATAGATGTTTTTCTGGAACTCTCTTGATTTTTCGATGATCCACCAGATGTTGGTAATTTGATCTCTGAGTCCTCTGTCTTTTCTAAAATAGGCTTGAACATCTGGAAGTTCACAGTTCATGTATTGCTGAAGCCTGGCTTGGAGAATTTTGAGCATTACTTTACTAGCATGTGAGATGAGTGCAATTGTGTGGTAGTTTAAGCGTTCTTTGGCATTGCCTTTTTAGCATTCTCTTGGCAAAATTCTATTAGCCTTTGTTCTGCTTCATTCTGTACTCCAAGGCCAAATTTGCCTGTTACTCCAGGTGTTTCTTGACTTCATACTTTTGCTTTGCTCTTGCTGAAAGAGCCCTCGTCGGGGGTCACAAAAGGATTTTCTCCTGGCACGCTCAAAGGGTGGTGACAGGGACAAGAATGATGGCAAATTATTTCTCAGGGCGGGTGCTCGCGGCGCCTGATGTTGGCCTGCAGTCCCTCTCAAATGCATTCTCTTGCCCCATGGGTGGGGAGTTAAGAATCCTTCACTTCCCCTCCTGTCCCTCCGTCTGTCATACCTCATCTAGAGACGTTCTCCAGAAGATTTGGCTGGTCGTGTTCTGTCCGCGTTGGTGACTGAGCAGAGAAACTATGCCCTAGGATGGGCCCCGTCTAGCAACGAGTCCCTGCAGGTCTCCCCCAGAACTCCTATGCTGCAGCTGTCTCTCTGGACAGTGGGTCGGTTGTCGGTTGCCACCTGCCTGTTGTTCGCTTTTTTAGATGATCCTGCAGGGGGGCGGGGAACCACGGATGGAGTAGGCCAGGCCGGCCAACTCTTGAATGCCCTGGAGCTGTGGAAGGAGGCTGTGTGGGAGGGGCACCTTGGGCCAGCGGTCAAGGGTGTGGGGATGGGTAGTCACTGGGCTTTTTGGTTTGGATTGGAAATCTCTCGTCTTGGAAACTTGATTGATTTGGAGAACAGCTATTTGAACCCAAGGGAGTTGATTTCTTTCCTTTTGGCCTTGTCCCTTGGCATGGGGAAATCTTCCTTCTCCCACCAAGGATTTCAAACAAACCCACAACAGATCACGTGGATCCATTTGCTCCAGTCAGATTCAGGGGCAGACCACCAGGATCAAAGCTGGCCTGGTGACAGCAAGTCGTGCCCCCCTCCCCCTCCCCCTCCCTCCCCAACTCGGAACACACTCCTGTCTGCCTGCCCAAAGACAAGTGCTAGCTGATGGCTGAGGTGAGGGTTACAGATTCACATTTCATGGGAGTGGTCTTGATCATGGAGGTGATAAATGAGCTCAGAAAACACAAGCAAATTATGCAGAATATCCATCCATGCACTTAGTCCTTTGCCTGACTATGTCTCTGTCTCTGCCCGCACCCCTCCTCGCACACCCGCACACCCCACACACCACACACATGCCCACACACACCACGTGCATACCACACACACCGCATTGTCCTTTGCCTAGCTGTGTCTCTCTGCCTCTGTCTCTGCCCGCACCACCCACAGGCACAGCCCACACCCCCCACACACACAGCCTGCCTACAAACACCACACACACACCCTGACCCGAGCCCCCACACACACACCCAGCCCACACCACACACATACCCTCACACACACCACACACATACCCTCACACACACACACCACACTCCCCCCCCCCCACACGGCCCTACACACCAGCCACACGCAGACAAACACACACACATGGCATTGTCATTTGCCTGGTTGTGTTTCTCTGTCTCTGTCTTTGCCCACACACCACATGTATACCCACACACACCCCGCCCCCACACGGCACACACTGGCCACACACCACCCACCCCATGTGTGCACGTGTACACACACACACACAAACACTGCATTTTCCTTTGCCTGGCTGTGTCTTTCAGCCTCTGTCTCTGCCCACCCCCACTCACACCCTCACCCACCTGTCTCTTATACACATCTATTTCTTTGTTCATGTTTCTAGACGGGTCGGGTGGGTGGCCACCAACATTGCCGCTGACCCCGTGTGCTCGCTTCACTGACCGCTGTGACCGAGAAACAACCCCTGGGCTAGACGGTACACCTGCCCGGGGTGCACTGGGGACAGTCCACCCCGCCCCTCCCCACCCGGTTGGAGGCAGGCCAGGGTGGGAAAGCGGTTGCGCCTTTGGACCGGGGAAGTGGGGGGTGCTGTAATACTCGGCGGTGGTAGTCCTGCCGCCATGACGGAGGGGACCCCAGAGCCACCTTCCCCGCCGTCCTTCCCAGCCGTCCCGGAGCCGGTGGTGGCGCACCACCGTGGTGGAAATGCACACAACACCTGTACAAGCCACACACACACCACACACATACCCACACACACCACACACACCCCAGACACACACACGGCCACACACACCACCCACAGAGCACCTGTGCATGCCACAGACACACCATACACCACCACTCCCACACATACACACTGTGTGTCTTCCTGTCCCTCTCTTTCTCCTTCCCTTTTTCATTGTCCCTCTACCCCCTCCCTCCCCTCCCTCCACCTTCACAGGACAGGTTGCCTTTAAGATGAGTCTGCCTGTTGTTAATACATCCTTGACATGAAGATTGCTACAGTCTGACCTGTCACACCTGTAACCTGGGGTGGCGGGGTGGTCAAACATCTTTGGTACGCTAGTTATAGCTTTGTCTGTGGAAGGTAGAAGCCTTCCTTCCATCTCTCACTGCAGACAAGCAAACTGACTACAACTAAAAACAATGGTGTTTGCCACTTGAGGCATACCTTACACAGTCTCTACTGATTGACAAGCCACCCACTTCACTGAGAAAATCCTAGGAGCCATCACCCAAAGCTCTTGTAAAATTCTTCAGAACTGTTGGTCTTCCAGTCACCCGCCATCATCAGGCGAGGTGTAGAGAAGTGATGGAAAAACTGGAGGAGCGACTTCTTCCATGGGGTTGGATGAAATGAGGAATAGGATGCTAAAGTGGGTGCCTGATTTCTTGAGGAAAAGAGGTTTGGGGGAGGGGCAGGACTGTCAACTTAGAAGGTCAGGTTGAACATGTACACATAAACTGCACATCAAAACAATCAACAAGCACCTACTATGCCAGCACAAGAAAGTAGACTTATAACTTTGCATTAACCCCTAAGGGAAAAGGATCTGAAAACCTGAAATGAACACGACTTTGTAAACCCACCCTATACTTCATTTCTGCCATAAGGGTGGTGTCATGTGCATATCTGAGGTGATTGATATTTCTCCCAGCAATTTTGATTCCAGTTGTGCTTCATCCAGCCCAGCGTGTCTCATGATGTGTACTCAGCATGTAAGTTAAATAAGCAGGGTGATGATATACAGCCTCGATGGACTTCTTTCCCTATTTGGAACCAGCCCATTGTGTTCCATGTCTAGTTCTAACTGTTGCTTCCTGACCTGTGGAGATACAGATTTCTCAATTTTTTTAATTAATTTTTTTTTTAAATTTCCTAACCTGAGTGAAAAAGCAAGAGAGACAGAGAGAAGACAGATGGAGGGACAGGCGGACAGGCAGGCAGGCAGGCAGGCAGGAAAAATAAATAAAATAATAAAAGGACATACCGTTCAATCTATTGCTTTCCAGATACAAAGAGAAAACAAAGGACTGAAAGGGCACAATGTTTAAAATGTGAATTTTGAAAGATGGACATCCACTTGGTCACTTCATACAACACCCCTATCAGCAGAATGGAATCATTTCTCTTTTTCTCTCAACCTGGTCCTTCCAGACTTCAGAAACTCAGTGAGGATTCTTATCTTCTTGGCAATAGTGATTTCCACATGTTCCTTAGGGGCCCAGAGGATGTTTCTGTGAAACGGGGATACACACTTCTGGATAGGAGAGTCCTGTGCTACATGTGTTTTTTCCTTTGCGTGTGGTTCTTCACCCGAAAGGGGGACTGGATCCTGAAGTTTTCTCAGGTGCCTCCACTATCTGGGGACAACCCTCTCTAGGGGGGAACATTTCCCATGTTCTCTTGCCCTTCTGATGGAGGATTCAAAGGGGGACTCCGTGTGCCTGAAGTCCTGTGGATGGAAGCTAGAGGACTTGGTGAACCTTTCTGAGAGAGCTGCCCTGATGGCTCACATGGTCAAGAGTCTGCCTGTGAGGCAGGAGACCTGAGTTCTAGGAAGGCCCACTCCAGGGCCCGACCCAACCCTGACACTTAGGAATCAGTCTCCTTGACTGTCTCCCCCTCCACCGACTGGTTTCAGATCTGCTCCAGGGATGAACCTGTGCATTTCCTTGGTTTCCCTAAAAGTGCCTCTGAGGAAGAAATACCTAATTGCTTGCACTCCAGGCCTGCTTTCCCAAACTCGTCCATCGACATCACAGCCACCTCCACCACAGAGATATGATAACTGTTTCACTGAACGGAGGATCTGTGCTCAGAAACTCTTTCCACGACATGAAGTCCCGAACTAATTAACCTATTTGGTCCCTCCCTCCTCCTTCCTTCCTTCGGGACTTTTTTTTCTTTCCTTTCTGTCCTTTTTTTCTTTGTCTCTCATGTCCATGCACACATGCCGTTTCTCACATACACACGTACATGCACACACAGTCACCAGCTGAATTTTTCATGGGTTCCAGGCAAGTGTCAGAGGAGAAAACTGCTGGGGTCCGAGTAGGCCACCATCCCCACCCCACCCAACCCCACCCCGCCACATGTGAACCTCCGTGCCCTATGGAGTGTTTTGGATTCAAGTGACTTAAGAGCCGGCCAGTGCCAGAGGAAAGCTCTGCCCCTCCCTCCTTTTCTGTCTCTCTGAAGGCAGGCAGGAATGAAAATCTCCTCCCACGGCAGGGAAGATGTCAAGTGCTGATGGCTGCTTTGATGCACCTCTGTGATCCTCTCATGCTTGAGCGGGGTTTCCTGGGTTACAAAAATGTGGAGACTCCTTTGGCCTGACACGAGGCGAGTTTGTCCCTAGGCCTCCCTCCCCACTCCCAGCCCCCTTCCTCCGCGCGGTGCCAAAGGGGCAGTCTCAAGGTTGAGAAATGTGATGGGGGGATGGGAGGATGGGGATGGGGATGGAGTGAGTGGGGCAGATCACCATTCAATAGAGAGAAACTCGAGGCGAAGTCAAAGGCTCTGACTTGAATGGAAAGCTTTCTGCATTTGAATGAAGCTGTCCGACGAAGCCCTGCAGGGGGAGAGTTGGGGTGGGGCCTACAGACTATAGCCCCTGCCTGCCTACCTGCCTCCCTGCCTGACTGCAGGCTGACCTGCTGGGCTGAGGAGGCCCTCTGGCGGTGGCGGGGGCATACTCGACTCCTGCAACTCTATCCTTTCAAGGAAACTTCTCGGGTAACTCCTGTCCAGGGAATCATCAAAATTGGCCTGTTTCTGAAAAATGCCCGAGTCACAGCTGTGACAGATTCTCTGGATCTCTTGACAAATGGATTGACCTGCACCCTCCCATCCTGTCAGATCCTTTGGACACGCTGGAAGAGGTCTTTGGCCTTGACCAGAAAACAAGCCAAGATAAACAAATACGTTTTTTTTTTTTTTCTTTCTTTTCTTTTTTTTTTGAACAGGGTGAAAACAATGCATGGCTGTGGATTGGAGAGAAACTTGCTCCTCTCACACGTCTGAATGCAGGAAGTTCTCAGCAGGACAGAACCTGCCTTCACGTCTCAGGGGGACCTGAATGGTCCCCTTGCCTCAAGTGCCCCCAACCCCTAGCCCCTGTCTCTTATACACATCTACCCGGCCCATCCATCTTCCCAACCTCACCCCTCCACCCCCTACCCTGGTCACCGGGGAGGGATGGCTGTCTCCGTTCTGGTTCTGAGATGTCACTTGTGAAACTGCTCTAGGCCGAGATGCCAGATTGCTGCCCTGCTGTTTAGTGTCCGTCTCCATCAGCCATGCCTGAAAGGCATGTGAAATAATGGACAACAAATAGTGCACCCAGAAAGCACAAAATGATTCTCTTGAACACAAAATGGCCATTTTTATGGATCTACGTAGAGGTCATTGATATCCCCATTTGATGCATGAGTAGGATTCACACAGATTTGATTTATTTTAGCTTTGATTGGGTGCCCTATCCAGAGAAATCATGGGGGTCATAAAGCAAAAGCAGAACAAAACCAAAACCACAGCCAAGTCAAGGGAGTGCTGAACCAGAGAAACTCACCAATCCTGTGGCATCATTTGCCATACACATTCTTTCTCTATGGCAAAGAGAGATTTTGAATGTATCCCCATATTGGTTTTTTAGTGCCTGAAACCACACAACAGATAGTGATCATGTCTAATTCTGATAATCTTTACAAATATAAACCAGATCTCTTTATAAAATTACTTAATGATATATTTAAATGCAAAAAGGTATGACATGTGAAAGAAAAATCAAACTGGAATCAGCATTGTTAAGAGAGCTTGCCAAAATAGAGACAGGAGGCCATTGAGGAAGAGGTCTGTGTCTCAGTCTGGATGGAATGTAAACTTTGAGCACTTACTGTGTAACAGAAGCCTCCAGATCATCTAAACAGTGTTCCCGAAATTAAAAATACCTATCATACCCTCCCCTTTCCCTAAATAACTTGTGACAGTCTACCCTTTAAGAAGAAATATTTCCTGTTTTGTATGACAGCAAATCATAATTGCTCTCAGGTGGCTTTACAACCTCATGAGTTTCAGCTTTCTAAGCCCCTGACTCTTTCCTGTGGAACATTCCCTTGGTTTCATTGAAATCTGTGTCCCTGAATGGCAATATCTAAGACCCCTAAATAAAGTTTTCTATTTTTTTTTTNAGTCTACCCTTTAAGAAGAAATATTTCCTGTTTTGTATGACAGCAAATCATAATTGCTCTCAGGTGGCTTTACAACCTCATGAGTTTCAGCTTTCTAAGCCCCTGACTCTTTCCTGTGGAACATTCCCTTGGTTTCATTGAAATCTGTGTCCCTGAATGGCAATATCTAAGACCCCTAAATAAAGTTTTCTATTTTTTTTTTGCAGCCAATACTATTAATTGAAAGATAATAAAACTAGGTGATTTTATTTTATTTTTAAATTTCCAGTCATATTGAAATATAGTTTCCTTAGTTAGGGACATATAACATCCTTAGTTCTAATGTGTACAGAATGTTGACTTGAGGCACTTGTATGTTGCAAAATAATTACCACCAAAGCGGTAGCTAATAGCTTTATCACAATCCATAAATATCATTGCTGTATGTCAAAGAAAGTGAAGTCACTCAGTCGTGTTCAACTCTTTGCGACCCATGGACTGTTGCCTACCAGTCTCCTCCAACCATGGAATTTTCCAGGCAAGAATACTAGAGTGAGTTGCCATTTCCTTCTTCAATTGTATGGGAAAAGAATTATTCATGTCAACTGTCATGGGAACTTTCTAATTAATACTATAATAATAATACTATTCATTATAATCGCAATGCTATTTATTACTTATACAGTATATATTTACTTTATACATGACACCTTTTTCCCCTTACATCAACATCTTCCCATTTCTCCACCCCCCAGCCACTCTGTTATTGTAGTTTTCATTTCTTTAGATTGCCATGGCATGTAAGTGACATGAGAAACTATTTTTCTTTCTCTACCCGACTTATTCATGTGGCATCACTCCCTAAGTAACATCCATGCTATCACAATATAAGAATTTTTCATTCCTGTTGCTTAATTTTACATCTATATCTACCTATCAAACTATCTCTGTCTGGATCATGTATCTTCTTTATCTATTCTTCCCTTGATGGACACTTAGGCTGTTTCCATATCTTGACTGTTGTGAATGATGCTGCAATGGACATGGGAGTGCAGATATCTCTCTGAGATTCTGTTTTTATCTTCTTTAGATGTATACCCAGAAGTGAGATTGTTGGAAGGATCGATAATTTTTCAACCACTACGATTTTCTAAGTCCTTCTGAGGTTATGCAATTAATTATTCATTATTTTCAAATATACGCCATTTGAATCAAAGCTACAGCATATGTATTAAGGAATACAGCTAAAACAACAACAAAAACACTCCCATGAACACTATGGTACCAGAGGGTGTGTCCACAGGATGACTCCCCAGTGTCAGCCTTCCATGGCACATAAACTTCCGCAAGCCCCCTGCAGTCAGCAAGTCATTCAGTAAACACTGAACAACAGTTTTCATGGACCAGGGTTGCCTAGGTGCCAGTCAATCCCCAGATGAATGGAGTGATTACAGACTACTTAGGGAATGAAGTAGAGAAAGATAAAATTATTTTAACAAGACAAGTGCTATGAGAAGAGAAGAAAGATGTTAAGTTGTGCCTGGGGAGCCAGAATTATACAAACAGAAAAGAAAGCATGTCAGACAAGGGGTGAGAATGACTCAAAGTTAATGGAGCAAAATGGGGGAGACAGGCCTAGAAGATACTAGCAGATGCTGGGGGCACAACACACCTGGACCAGTGAGCATAAAGTGAGCTAAGAGGGATGGACATTCATCATCTGCAGGTCTGCATGGGCCGATCTCCAGAGCCCAAACTGTGAAGGACTTAATGATAACAGGCATGCTTACGGTCTCCACTGGTACGTTTCAACTGTGCTCTCAGCACTGTACAGAGAGCTTCCCACACTTCTGATGGCACAGTGAGCTATGATTTCTTTATTTTGTCTACAGAAGATTCAGTAAGCTTCCCAAGTGATAGTACTAGGTATTGGCCAATTGAATCCAATCTTAGACTGTATTGCCTTAAAATCATGTTATTTATTTATTTTGGGGTGTGCTGTGTCTTCATTGCTCTACAAGCTGTTCTCTGTGGAGAGAGGGGGCTGCTCTATGGTTGCGTGTCTGGGCTTTTCATTGCTGTGGTTCCTTTTGGGAGCATGGGCACTGGGGCACATGGGTTTCAGTCATTGCTGGGTGTGCACAGACTCAATAACCGAGGCATACAGGCTTAGTTGCTCTGTAACATGTGGGATCTTCCTGGACCGGGGATGAAACCCATGTCTCCTGCATGGGCATGGGATTGTTTACCACGGAGCCACCAGGGAAGCCCCAGTCCCAAACTCAAGACTGATATATTTACGTCACCACTTTTTATTGGAGAGTTTTTAAACGATCAGGCCTGGAAAAAGAACACATGTACGTACTTTCAATGTGATCATTGAGGCCAGGAGGAGTCATGCAGATGTCGATAAGGAGTAAGGTTTTTTCCTTACTTAATTTTTCCTTATTTGCCTTTCTGTAAGGTGATGATTTGACTCACAGTCCACACTCCTTTCCCACTGCTCCCCTCCGGGAACTGGAGTTTGAACCTAGGTGGGCCTCTGAGCACACACATCTCTGGGTTCCATCATGCTGATTTGACCTTCGGTTCTCACAAACGGGCACTCTTGCTGCTTCCTGAAGTGTCCTACAGAAGAAGACATTGGATTCCATATTAGATCAGCTTCTTTGATTAGGGACGGCAGGACAGCCATAACAAGTGGGATGGATAAACACAAAAGGTGGTTTCTTTTGGACTATGAGCCCACCTCTGTTTGTGTGTGTGTGTGTGTGTGTGTGTGTGTGTGTGAGAGAGAGAGAGAGAGAGAGAGAGACAGAGAGAGAGAGAGGCCTTTGTGGTTCTAAAACAAGAAGCACTGAGGAGATAAGACTTTCTTTAACTAACATATTTTCCTTCATTTCAGTGGTGATGGTCCAGTGATTTGGAGGACGACATTTAATGTTTCAGGGTAGATGATTTTAGAAAGCTGTGAAAGGACTTCCCTGTCTGGTTGTCTAGTGGTTAAGAATCCACCTGCTGATGAGGCAGGGGACAGGGTGTTTTCGATCGATCCCTAATCGGGAAGATGCCACTGGACTCTGGGTAGGTTCAATAAAAACCTACAGAATGGACATTGCCAGGTGTGAAGGTGAGGGCAGACAGGGGACTCTGGACGAGGGTGACTGACACTGACTGACACTGATGTCTCCGTGTAGGTGGGTTGTGGCCAGCACAGTCCTCTGGGACAGGATGTTCCTAGGGCTGTTGGGGAGTGCACGCTCACGGGAGGAGCAGGGGACCTAAGGGAACTCTCTGTCCTCTCTGCTCCATTTTGCCCCCGGAACCCTAATCTGCTCAAAGAGAGGATTCATCCTATGGAAAGACAAACCCACACGTGAGTGACCTCATTTCTGGTTCACTTGGATTCTAAAAGCATGATGGTCAGATTCACTCAACTCTCTGGATTTCTGTTCTCCCTGAGATCTTGGCCTGCTCACTGGAGGAACACGTGGAACTGGATGAGATCTCCTTCTGCACGGCAGCTCCAGTGTGCACAGGTTTCAATGGCAATGGCCTATGGACATCGCACTGAGAGCCTGAAACCACCGGTGTTTCAGACACCTGTTTCCACAATGGGTGAACAGTTCTAACTGCGGGAAGCCCAAAACTTGCCCCCAAACTGCTCCTCTTCCTCCTTCTGCTCTCTGCCTCCAACCTTCCCCCCATATGCAGGCTCCCCCACCCTGCCTGGCCTCGGACCGTCCGGGTCTCACCCACCCGTGGAAAAGCCCAGGAAAAAATGGTCCCAGGACGATGCAGCCGAGAAACAGCAGAAGTCCACTTGGATGCAGTTAGGAGACACCTGAGCATACCTAGGCCAACACTGCCACCTTGTGGGGTGAGAGGCCAGTGCGAGGACAGCTCAAGAGTTCAGAGGAGGAGGAAGAGGAGCAGGAGGGAGGGAGGAGGCAGAGGATGGGGTGGGAGGAAGAGGGTGGGGAGGGACAGGCTGAAGCTGTCTCAGGGCGATGACATGGGTGAAAAGGTTCCCCTTCAGAAGGGCACTCCGAAGAGATAGTTCCGGGACCTTGAGAGCACAAAGGGCTTCGTTTTGCAGGCTGATCTTAAAGCTGGGAGTGGGGGGGTGGAGGAGGGAATCATCCAGACATAGGAAAGACACCAGGCTGAGAAGGCAAGACAGATTCTTTACAAAAGTGAATCGGATGTTTTTCTGTCAATGGTTTCCATAATCAGACTATCATGGAAATCCATCCATCCATCCATCCACCATCGTTTCACTCCTTTTCTGTTCTCTATATTTTTATTTATTTATTTAATTTTTACTTTATTTTAGTTTACAATACCGTATTGGTTTTGGCATACATTGACATGAATCCACCATGGGTGTATACGAGCTCCCAATCCTGAATCCCCCTCCCACCTCCCACCGCATATCCTCTCCCTGGATCATCCCCATGCACCAGCCCCAAGCATCTTGTATCCTGTATCGAACATAGGCTGGTGTTTCGTTCTTACATGATAGTATACATGTTTCAATGCCATTCTCCCAAATCATCCCACCCTCTCCCTCTCCCACAGAGTCCAAAAGTCCGTTCTATACATCTGTGTCTCTTTTGCTGTCTCGCATACAGGGTCATCATTGCCATCTTTCTAAATTCCATATATATGTGTCAGTATACTGTATTGGTGTTTTTCTTTCTGGCTTACTTCACTCTGTGTAATAGGTTCCAGTTTAATGGCGAGTGAGTGAGAGAGTCTTTCAATGGTTTGATAGGATTTTTGAATGTCGTGGGACCATGGTACTTTTCAGCCATGGATGAACATGATGGCTTCTTTTGTCCGCTTCAGCTTTCAGGATTATCTTGAACTCCCTGCCAAGTGAGGCATGTGTGTTGCTGCATGCTGAAGGACACCGTGCTATCCACATCTTGATCATGGACTGAACAAAACCACCATTGGGAGTGTGTTCATTGGCTTCATTTCCTTTCCCTATGGCACTCACATGACCGTCCTGTCCACTCTTTGGATCCCTTCTCTCCCCCTCCCCCATCAAGGCAATTGGTCCTTTTCTTTCTCCCGCTCCTGCTCCTTTTCCTTCTCACCCTAGAAATCAGATTGATTATATTCTATGCAGCCAAAGATGGAGAAGCTCTATACAGTCAACAAAAACAAGACCAGGAGCTGACTGTGGCTCAGATCATGAACTCCTTATTGCCAAATTCAGACTCAAATTGAGGAAAGTAGGGAAAGCCACTAGACCATTCAGGTATGACCTAAATCAAATTCCTTATGATTATACAGTGGAAGTGAGGAATAGATTTAAGGGCCTAGATCTGATAGATAGAGTGCCTGATGAACTATGGAATGAGGTTCGTGACATTGTACGGGAGACAGGGATCAAGACCATTCCCATGGAAAAGAAATGCAAAAAAGCAAAATGGCTGTCTGGGGAGGCCTTACAAATAGCTGTGAAAAGAAGAGAGGCGAAAAGCAAAGGAGACAAGGAAAGATATAAGCACCTGAATGCAGAGTTCCAAAGAATAGCAAGAAGAGATAAGAAAGCCTTCTTCAGCGATCAATGCAAAGAAATAGAGGAAAANNTGAACAGGGAGGCCTGGCGTGCTGCAATTCATGGGGTCGCAAAGAGTCGGACATGACTGAGCGACTGAACTGAACTGACTAGTTTCTCTCCCCACCTCCTCCCCTCCAAATCTCACTCTTCTCAAATTGATGTCTAACTGACTGACAACATTTTCTTTTGCCTTCTTTCCTTCCTTCCTTCTTTCTTTCCATTTTTTTTTGTTTGTTTTTTGGTTCTCTCATTAATTTTCAGCTGTACAGATGAGAATTTTTAGTGTAGTGCACGACACAGCGATCACCAGGGTACATCTAGTTAGTGACTGTCCGTCACCACTTGGTGTCATGGCAAATGATATTTGGTGTCATGACTTACCCGTGATTCATTTATTTCATAAGTGGAAGGTTGCACCACTTGTCTGTCTCCCTCACCAGTGGCACTCACTCATTCTCTCCCCCACCCCATCCCCACCACCAGATCCCCCCTCCCTCTTCTGGCCACCACCCATGTGTTCCTTTTTGGTAGCTATGAACCTGCTTCTGTTTTGTTATGTTCTGTTCACTGTGTATCGTTTGGTAGGTTCTGCATGGACACGACTGATCTGAGGTATTTCATTTAGCATAATACCCTCTAAAGGTCTCTTCAAGTTCCTTCATACTGTGAGATTTCATTCCGTTCTGGTGGTTGACTCCCATTCCTCTGTATGTGTGTGTGTGTGTGTCTGCATGCACATGCACATGTGTGCACATGAATAGGATAGATACAGGTGTAGGCACACAGAGAGTTCTATCATTATGTTTGTTCTGATGTCTACCTAGATATAGGTGTCAATACCACACATACATACATACATTTCTTCTTTGTCCCCTCCGTGGGCACTCCATAGAGTTGCTGAGTTGGGTCGAATGGGAAATCTTTGGTGGAGTGTTCCAAGGGATCACAGGACTCTTTTCCCTAGTTATATGGTTTCTTTCTCTATGAGGTTCCAGGTGATGAAATCTGATCTCTCTGAGTCCGCCACCATTTCTCTTAGCTGTAGAAAAGGCGCAGTCGATCTGTCAGGAGCCACTGTCTTCTGATGTTTTGAACTTGCTGTCACGATTGCGATTCCAGCTCCTGGGCCTTTTCCCTCTGAATTAGAATTATTATTGTCCAGATAGATGCCCTGGGGTGCTTCCGTGAGCCTGCCCCCACCCCCAACACCTGGCAGCTCCAGCCCAGCCCAGCCCTGCCATTGATTTGTTTTCTACCTTGTGCTTCTGTGTGTCTGTTCTACCTTTATTTTGAATAAAGGTGTTTGATCCTCCTTCCCACTTCACTCATGGGGGGTTGTTTCTCTTTTGAAGGTTGAGTTGTCTGACGCCTTGATCAGTTTTGGACAGAAGAGCCTCTTTTGCAAAAGGCTTGTGCCTTAACTACATATACGGGCATGTGCACGCACCTGCATACACGCACACACACACTCTCACATGGATGTGTGTTTCCATCCACATATGTACATGCATGTCTGTGAGTATATATATGTACATATATACACCTATATATACACACATGCAGACACATAGACAACTACACAGACACATGTGTATATATGCACACATGCACATGTACACTGACTTATATGTATGTGCATGTACACACATGCATGTACATGTGTGTACACGAGCTTTTGCATATGCATATACGTGTGTGTATCTATGCACATCAATCTGTGTATATACACTATATACACACACGTGCACCTGTACATATGTACATACATGTGAGAGGGTAACAGGCAGGAAGGCCAGGGGTCTCCAAACGGAGGAAATAGCCTGCAAGTGTCAGACATTTTTATCTCTGTTAAGCGGCAGGAAGAAACAAACTAGAGATATTTTTTCTTACTCTATACAAATTTAAAAGGAGGTTTCTCTTAAAATTCTGTGTTGTCATAGTGACACCTGGTTTCGCCAGAAGTTAACCAATGCCTTTTTCTTATGGAAATGTTTATCTTAAGCTATGATAATGTACTATACATTTACCCCAAACTCTGTCTTCAAGTCGGTTCCGCCTTTTGGCTCAGAACCTACTTGACAAACCAGTATGTTATACTCAGATATTGTTCCTCTAATCTATGTAAATGAAACTATTTGTATGGTGATCTGCCCTTCTTCAAGATTCAAGTTAATCATTTTATGGCCCAAGATGAACCATTTGGTGCCAAGATTATCACAAAATGCATCTTATGGGTGAGGGCCCTGGTGCCATTCTGAGTTTTAAGACATTCCTTTCTTTCATTAACAGACTGCTAGTGACTATACAACATCCAGCTGAAGACAAGCAGGGGGGCATTCTTTCTGCCCTCTTCTGATGCTTATGTCAGAAGAGATGTAAGAGAAAGATGCTTTCTCTATCTCCTTTATACTTTAATAAAACTTTATTACACAAAAGCTCTGAGTGATCAAGCCTCGTCTCTGGCCCCGGACTGAATTCTTCTCCTCTGGAGGCCAAGAATCTTGGAGTCTTTGAGTGGGGATTCAAAACAACCTTTCACATGTATGTTTACTTATACTTATGGCAGAAAGTGAAAAGGAGCTAAAAAGCCTCTTGATGAAAGTGAAAGAAGAGAATGAAAAAGTTGGCTTAAAGCTCAACATTCAGAAAACGAAGATCATGGCATCTGGTCCCATCACTTCACGGGAAATGGATGGTGAAACAGTGGAAACAGTGTCAGGCTTTATTTTTTGGGGCTCCAAAATCACTGCTGATGGTGACTGCAGCCGTGAAATTAGAAGACGCCTACTCCTTGGAAGAAAAGTTATGTCCAACCTAGATAGCATTTTCAAAAGCAGAGACATTACTTTGCCGACTAAGGTCCGTCTAGTCAAAGCTATGGTTTTTCCTGTGGTCATGTATGGATGTGAGAGTTGGACTGTGAAGAAGGCTGAGCACCGAAGAACTGATGCTTTTGAACTGTGGTGTTGGAGAAGACTCTTGAGAGTCCCTTGGACTGCAAGGAGATCCAACCAGTCCATTCTGAAGGAGATCAACCCTAGGATTTCTCTGGAAGGAATGATGCTAAAGCTGAAACTCCAGTACTTTGGCCACCTGATGCGAAGAGTTGACTCATTGGAAAAGACTCTGATGCTGGGAGGGATTGGGGGCAGGAGGAGAAGGGGATGACCGAGGATGAGATGGCTGGATGGCATCACTGACTCGATGGATGTGAGTCTGAGTGAACTCCGAGAGATGGTGATGAACAGGGAGGCCTGGCGTGCTGCGATTCATGGGGTCGCAAAGAGTCGGACACGACTGAGCGACTGAACTGAACTGAACTTATATACTTGTGTGTATATATACACATATACACTCGTACGTCTATGTGGACGTATATATGCTATATGTAGATGTCTATGTATGTGTACACATGTATGTATATGTGTGTACATATATGTGTGCACACACGGATATGTGTATATGTAAGCATCCACATATGTGTACACATATACGTGCATACACACCTGTGCATGTACAGCACACATATACACACGTGTGAATATATATGTGTTGACATGTCTGCATTTATTTACATTTATGTGAGTATATATATTGATGTATCTGCACATATGAGCATGTGTATTCATGCCTGTGTATATCAATGTACGTATGTGTATATATGGCTGTGTATACGTAAATACATGTGAGCATACACACACACTATAAACGCTTAGGCATACACGTTTGCATACAGGCACATGAGTGTATGTGAGCATGCCTTTCATACGTATTTGTTTATATGCATATGTGCACGCATATTTATGCAAATATGCGTGCGTATACATATGTACACACATATATGCACATGTGTATGCATTCTCTCTCTCTCTCTGACTTTTAAGCTGCCAGAGCAGTTCTACAGCTTGACTTTTCTACTTCAAAAAGTTGTTTATTCATGTAATTGGCTGTTATCATGGAACCCGGGATTTATTTAGCAGATCCGTATTGACTCGGTCCTCCTCACCGCCACACTCCTCAACCCACTCCCCTGACCCCCACCCCCAACCCCACAGCCCTGCCACCCCACACCACCTGGCCACCCGCCTTTCTGGTGTTTGTGGCCAGTTATTTTGAAATCCACGTTCTCCTCACCTCAAGTGCACCTTCCCCACCCATGCTTGGGTTTGTTGTCTTTGGACTTTGTCACGGTCTCTACCTAGGTTGAGTTTTGCTTTCTCTTGTTGGGGGTCCAAGTGTCTCCTTCTTTTCCCTTCTTGCTCCTGGGCTTGCGTGTCTGTGTCTGTGCTGCTTTCCAAAGTCCTGCTTTGTTCTCCAAGCAGCGCTTGCTTGGTTTCGGTTTGCCGGTCCCTCCCTCCCTCTTTCGGGGGAGGGGGGCCGGGGGAGCTGGGATGTCACTGGTGCCCCGCTCTCCGCTGACATCGCACTGTGCGAGCCCCGCCACAGACGTCTCTGTGGAGTGTCCTGCCATCACCCTGGAATCACGTGGGGGAGCACGTCTCCTTCATGTAAGCCTCCTGAGGAGATATTTACCAGCTCCTCTCTCTTCCACTGTGGCCGGGGTCGCGTCGCATCGCGTCGCGTCGCTCGGCAGTGGCGGCTCCGAGCCGAGCTTGTTCGTTTGGGCTGCTGGCGCTGTGGCGTCCTCGGTGGCCGGAGAAGGAGATCCGTCCTCGGGACGTTCAAGCCGGTTGTCGGGAGCCACCTGGCGGCTACTTTTATATTGTCCCTCCCCTCTGGAGCTTCGGCGAGACCTTCATGAGGGTTGTGACTCAGCCGTCGGGCACGAGGGAGAGCTCTCAGACAATGGCTACTCTGGTGGGGACAGTCCTGGTGGCGCCGAGGCCTAGGGACGTCCTGCTGTCGCCGGAGATTGGTTCTCTAGGTTTCTGAGGAGGGTGACCGTCGTGGCACTCCAGATCCCTGCTCTGGGGTGGCTTGATGGGGTCGACCAGCATCTCCCCATGCCCCTGCAGCCACGGAGACAGACCGGCCAGACCATACCTGGGCAGGGCCAGCGCGGTGGGCAGGGACAGGGTCTTCCCTGTGCGACTCAGACTTGGAGGTCCGGCTTCCTCCTGGACCACCCTCAGGAGCGTTCGCTTTGTCCTTGGTCTCCCGCCGGAGGTGGGACCAGTTCCCACTGTGGTGTGGAGGTCGCTGGAGGGCGCGGCTGGTTCTGGGCCCTCGGGTTCTTTTGTGAGGAAGTAACCTGTAAGATTTAGGGATTTTCCAGACCAACTGAAAGGTTATCTCTGTTATTTGTGACTCACAGACCCTGACCTGGAGGGTTTGTGACTCACAGACCCTGACCTGGAGGGTTTGTAACTTACAGACCCTGACCTGGAAGGTTTGACTTTCCAGAGAGTGAGAAAAACAAGTTGTGTAAACTGTGTGTTATCCACAGAATTATATCGCCAGACCCTCACGAGCCTATCCTTGTAAAGGTCAACATTATTGTGACCAATCATGATATATCTATACCTCCCCGCCCAATGTGGTTTTTTGTGCTTAAAAACTGTTCTGTAACTGTCATCGGGGTTCGCTCCTTGCTTAAGGAGGACAGAACCCCGGCGCGCCGGTTCAATAAATCCTCTTGCTATTTGCATCGATCCTGTGTCTTGGTGGTCTTGGGCGACGGACTCCAGGGCGGAACCTTGCGGTTCAACATT
>SJYT01072534.1:451681-522143 GCA_006410635.1 Cephalophus harveyi
AAGGAGGAATATGTGCGGCCCTTAAAAAAAAAAAATGCTGCTTCTATGTAAATCACTCAGGGGTCATAACGGACTCCATAAATAAATTAAGAAAAAGGCTAGCAGCCAGACAGAAAGAAAGAAAAAAATGCCCAAGGGTGGTTCGAGTCCTGGTTCAATAAAACCCCATGGTTTGCCACTTTGATATCCACCCTGATGGGGCCCTTGCTTATTTTACTGCTTCTCTTAACCTTAGGGCCCTGCGTTCTAAACAAGTTGCTAGAATTCATCCGGGACCGAGTGAGCTCAGTACAGGTATTAATGCTGAGGCAACAGTACACCACCCTTCCCCAGGGGGATCCCGACCATTAATTTCAAGATTGAAATTAGGAACAAGAAGAAGAGGGGAATGTGAGGAAGTAACCTGTAAGATTTAGGGATTTTCCAGACCAACTGAAAGGTTATCTCTGTTATTTGTGACTCACAGACCCTGACCTGGAGGGTTTGTGACTCACAGACCCTGACCTGGAAGGTTTGACTTTCCAGAGAGTCAGAAAAACATGTGTAAACTGTGTGTTATCCGCAGAATTATATCGCCAGACCCTCACGAGCCTATCCTTGTAAAGGTCAGCATTATTGTGACCAATCATGATATATCTATACCTCCCCACCCAATGTGGTTTTTTGTGCTTAAAAACTGTTCTGTAACTGTCATCGGGGTTCGCTCCTTGCTTAAGGAGGACAGAACCCCGGCACGCCGGTTCAATAAATCCTCTTGCTATTTGCATCGATCCTGTGTCTTGGTGGTCTTGGGCGACGGACTCCAGGGCGGAACCTTGCGGTTCAACACTTTCTGACCGAGGTGATTTCCACGTTGCAATCTGGAGGTGGGGACCTGCCCACCAGAGTCGTGAGGGTTCAGCAGGAGAGGCCAGCCAGCGCAGAAGCGTGTGCGGGACCCCGCCAGTCCAGTCATGTGAGGCGTCTCCTGACACACATGGTTTTTCTTTTTCAAAGTCCCGATAGGTCCGGAGACATGGATGGACCAGACCCTACTTCCTCAGGTGGCCAGGGAGGACGTGCTCAACCCTTCAGCGTGCCCTCGTGGTTCTCAGTCGTCGGATGCGACTTTTTCTCACTCGTCCCCAACTCCCTGAATCCTGGTCAGGAGGTGTGGACCAGGTCGGGTGGTCCTGGGCACTCCGTCTAGGACATTCTTGGCCCCGGCGCAGCCCCTGGTCAGGGCCCACTTGTCTTGTTGGAGGCACCTCACTGACGGTTCTTTCTTTTTGCACATCGAAGCCAAAACCCGTTCGGAGACTCGGACTGAATGGCACACCTACTCGTGTGGGCGAAGTGGGGAGGGAGTCCCTGGCCAGCTTCTCCCTTGGTGTCCATGTCCTTACTTTTGCCACCATGCGCCCCTCCCCCCTTCTCACCTCCACCCCACCCTGGTTGAGCAGATGACCCCCTGAGAGCTCCAGGCCTGGTGTTTATGGGGTAGTGCTGGAGACAGGTGGCTGAGGCAAGGTTCCAGGGTCCCTCCCTGTGAGTCATAGATGGGCTGCACTATCGGTGGCTGTCATTTTGTCTCCCTTAATGGGCCTTTTTTGTAACCAGATAAGTGTTGACATGGTGTGCTTTGGTGTCTGTTGCTAAGGACTTTGGGTCTTTGGATGCACATGTGGCTCTGGGGCTTTGGGTCACCAGCCGGTGCCTAATTTGGTCCTTGCCACTGGAGCCACCTGCCTGGGCCTGTGTGCTGGTTCTTGTGTGGTGTTTCTGTCTGACCCAACTTGTGATGTCACCTCTGGTTTCTGGGTGACATGAGGGTGGCAAGGAGGAGCAGGGGGTCTTCTACCCTGTGTGCTCCTTGCTGCAAGCACCTGGTGGTGGCTGGGACAACCCCTGCCCTGTGGGCTCTGTGCCACATGTCAGGCATTCTCCTCCTGGGGTCTTGGTTGTTCTTGCCTGAGGTGAGGTGGTAGGGAAGCTGCTGGTGAGGCTTAAAGTGGGCCCTTCTGGTGATCTTGCCATGTCTCCCCCAGTTCCATCTTGGCTCAACTGATTGATGTGGTGTGGTTGTGCTCTCCTGGGCTGAGCCTAAGCTGTGCTGGATGAGGGATGAGTGTTTGTGGTGAATGTGTCTGCTCTTCTTGGTCTGTCCATGGGGACCCTTGCCTGTCTTTCCTCCTGCCTGTGGGAGAGGGTAAGGAAGGCAGGGGGAGGGTAAGAAAGGCAGGGGTTGGGTGCAGCCTCTGGCCCTGACCTTTGGTCTCCCCTCCCATGCCTTGGGGCACTAGTGGGGCCATTGGTTTTCTGACACAACAGATGTTCTTGCTTTGCCTTCATGGTGTGTGCCCTGTGAGCAGCCCTCCACACTCTCCCCATGGTGGGGAGGGCTGCACTGTGTGCCCTGTGTGGGTGTGTGAGCATGCCTCATTTGACCCTTGGTGGTGTCCCTGGAGTGCTTCAGGTTGTCCCTCAGATGCTTGAGGCCAAGTGGTGGTGTAATTTCCCTTAACCTAGTGTTCCCCTTGGGTCCTTGCCATGGTGGTGTGTATCTTGTGAGTGGCTCTTTGGGGGAGGGGGTCCAGACAGTAGGAGAGGCATGCCTGTTCCCCTTGTGGAGGCTGATGGATGAGGCCTTGCAGGGGGTGGGGTGTGGTCTCTGCTTTAGCTCTGACTGTGCACATGGTCCTGTGTGGTTATCTGCTTACCTGTACTGGCCCTGTTGTCTGCTTACTTGTACTGTAGAACCCCCTAGATTCCCCTAGTCCCAGACCCCCCAGACCTCCCAGTCCTGACAAGCTGAGGACTGGCAGTTTGTGGAGCAGCTCTGTGGGCCTGAAGGGGAGTTGATTGGGTGAGGGATGGCATGTCCCTGGTGAGAAAGCCTTCTCTAGTGATTCAAGAAGGAGCCTTGGGGTACTGGAACCCCCAGCTGCTGCCCCTCCCAGGTGTGCAGTGGCCACTATGGTGACTACCAGAGCATGTGGGCAGAGAAACCCTCTCTCCTCTGTGGGGGGTGGGTGCACTGGCCTGGTGGTGAGGCTGTGTGGCTCATTTCCTATTGTGGCCTGTGCTTCCCCCCTCTGAGTTAGGGGAGGGTCCTGCTGGGCCCTGCAGGGCATTTGACAAGTGGGTTGACTGTGCCTGTGCTGTGTGTGTGTGTGGCCAGACCTGTGGTGTGAGCCCAGGGGCAAGAGGGGTGTGGAGTGTAATGTCTGGTTGGCCCTGGCTTCCCCAGCCCTACAGCTGTGGTGAAGAAGAGCTTATTGTGCCTGCCCTTGCCCCTGAGCTGTAGTCAGTGGCAGTGTGTGGTCATGGTCTGGGATGCCTTGAGAGCATGTCCCCAGGATGTTGAGCCTTGGGGTCAGACTAGATGGAAAATGGATCTGTTGAGGATGGATGGAGGTAGATGGGTGAATGGCATGCAAACCCTGGTGGAAGGGCCAAGTTGTGGAGCCTGCTCTGGTGATGGCAAGGATTTGCTGGTGTCCCAGGTGTTGCAGGACTGCCTTTGTGTGTGTGGTGGGATCCTGTGCTGGTTTTCCTGGTGGCCTGGCTGTATCCTTGTGTTTTCTGGTCCCCAGAAGGTGCCTGTGCCCCTGTCCTGTGGCCCTTGCCATGTGTGCTTGCTGGTCCCTCCCTGCCACTGCTGGCCTTTTCTTCTCATCCTACATGTGTGAGTGCCTGTGTTCCCCTTCCCCTGTCTGGGAATGAGTTGGCCTTTCCTCATGTAGGTGTTGTCCCTCATGGGTGTTGTCTCTCAACTGGTGGTGTTGTTGGGTGGAGCAGTGCCTGTATATGGTGGGAGAGCATTCTCCAGGGCTGACTGTGGCTTTGGGTGTGTTGGTGGTGGCGGGAGTGAGCCTTATGATGGTGGGGTTGCCAGTCCATTGTCCTGGGGGTGCTGTGGGACTGCCCCTGTGCTGGGAGGCCTCTGGTGGTGAGAACCTATGGTGTGCCCTGGTGGCTGACTCACATTCCCTGGGTTGCTTTGAGCCATTCCCCTTGCAGTGCTGTGTGGCCACCCCACCTCCACTGCTAGCTCTGTGGTATTGGCCTCATGTGGCTGTACCCCACTGGTGCCCCTCTCTGTTCATCTGCCTCAGTCTGTTCCCTGTAGGCTGTGCCCTGGTGTGTCTCACTTCCTGGTCCTGCTGTGGCTCTGATCCATTGCTTGTTTTGCTACTGCCTGTCTGCCACAGTTGTCACATGATGGATAATGGGGAACATCTGTGACCCCAGCCCCTCTACCAGACCCCACTCAGCCCCTGCTATGGTGTACTTGCCTGAGCATGGGTTGGGTCCTTGATTAGCCCCCTGTGAGCCAGTTGCCCTGTCCTTGCTACCCACCATCCCCCATCCCTCTGGGGTGGGTGGAAGAATGGATGCCAAGAGTTGCATTGGCAATCCCTGGTGTGGCCTGGCTGGGGGTCTCAGGCCTGGCTCACAGGGCTACCAGGATGGGTGAGTTTGTGAGGGGGGTGGGGTGGAGAAGCACTTCTCCCCACACACCTCAGTACAGTGATGGAGGCCCACTGTGACTCTTGTGGACTGAGGGTATGTATGTGTGTGTGTGTGTGTGATCATCCATTGCAATGGCAGGAAATGATGGTTGGCTGGATGGCTGGGTTTCCTGCCTTGCTGAGTTTTTTCCTGAACCACTCTCCTGGCTTCATCATCTCTTGGGCCATCTGGCTCAACTGCCTCAATGCATTGAGTCCTGGGCTATCCCACAGCTCCTAGCATGCTGGGCTCCTTGTGCTCAATCCCCTACCTGGTTGATCCTGCCAAAACATTAAGCCATGTATGTCTAAAGATGAACACCTGGTACTGTGAAATAGTGAATGGATGAGCTGGGACAACATGGGCTCTGCTGGGGGTGCTGAGCTCTTTGGTTTTGAAACCATATCAAGGGGAGCAACAGGAAGACAGGCATGTCAGAAGTTGTGACTGTCCAGATCACTGTGCTGGTGCCTCCCTGGTGCCCATTGGACAGCCTGCCTGGCCGCCCAGCCTCTGGTCTGTCAGGCCCAGGGTGGCTCCTGCAGGGCCATTTTCTGCAAATGATTCCTTGGCCCTGGGAAATGAGAGGGTGCCTGCATGGCCACAAGTGGCCCCAAACCTTCCACTCAGCCCACTGACTTTTGTCCCCCTTCCCTCAAGACCCAGCCCAAGTCTCTGTGTATCCATCTCCAAATGCTTGGCAGGGTGGCACCCTCCTGACTCCTGGGCCATGTCCTGTGCCAATGTATTGGCTGGAGAGCTTACCTTGATTTGAGGCTCTGGGATTCCCATTTGATGAGCCAGTTCTTCCCTCGTGGCAACCCCCAGGGAGTGATCCCTTGTGAAAGCTTGCACAAGGATCCTTGTTTTAGGATAGATGACTGTCCTCTTTCTCTGGGCCTCTCTGGCTGAGTCTCCTACCAGAGAAAGAACACACTGAGAGGAGAAGATGTTAAGGCCTGTGGAACGGTCACAGCACAGATACCCTAGATGGTGTGGAGGGGAGGGAGAGTCCCACACACCTGAATCACCACATATGGCTCTGCAGCTGGGGCAGGGCCCTAAGGAATACACCCACAGATGGATTGGGTGCTTGGATCCATCATGGATGTGTGCATGTGTGTGCACATACACGTGCACACTCCACACATGTGTGTCCCTGTGTGTCTCTTTCCTCCTCTGGTCTTGCTGCTGAGTGCCCTGAAGCATGTCCCTCGGCCAAGGTTGCCTGGGCAGCTGGAGCCTAAAGTTCCTGATGAGGGCTGGGGAGGGGATGCAAAGGGGGACGAGTGTTGTTTGCCCATGCCAAATGGGGGTGTTGTGCCCTGATCTGGGACACTGATGGGGGTGGCAGCAACCAGATAGCCCTGTTTCCTCCTCTTCTCACCACCTACCCCCCACCCCCTGAACCTCCACCTCCCAGCCCCTGCTGCCCCTTGGTGTTTCTGGGCCTCCTGTGGCCATCCACCAGCAGTGAGAATTCTCTGGCAAGAGGGGGTGGGTTTGGGACCCCCTCTGGGGGACTTGCTTTTGGAGAAAGCTGGTTAAATTATCTGGAGAGGAAGACAGGTTGAGGAGAGGGTGATGGTGGTGTGGGCATGGATGCTGGCCCCCCTTCCTCTTCTTGGTGGTGATCTTTGCCTTTAACTGTCTTTGTTGGTTTTGAAAGCAGACCTAGGGGCAAACAGAATTCCTTCTCAGGACAAAGGCTGCCAGGTGCTTTCAGCTGACTCAGATCAGCATGGAGAACCTGAAAGGGAGAATGCATGCAGAGATGGGGGCCTGTCTGAACTCTGCTTTTGGCAATGCCAAGCTCCTGGGCCAGCTGTTCTCTGGTTGCTATCCCAGGGTAGGGGGTTCTGTTGAAAAAGTGCTTGCAGGGTGTCCTTCTGGCTCAGCTTCAGAATGAGCCTCCTCCTCTGTGATCCTGTGGTGATGGGGCCCGTGGAAGAAGAGCAGGAAGGGAAAAGCACAGGGGGGAGGACTTGATGGAGGAGCCCAAGCATGCTCCCCAGCCAGGGGACTTGCCCCTGTGCCTGAGCAAAGCTGGGAGCCTGGGGATGGGTGTGCATTTGGAAGTCACTTGACTACACCCTGACAGCCCCTGCCATTCTTGGTGGTGGGTTGACATGTTTGCTGTGAACCCTTGTCTGGGTGATCCACAAATCCCTGAGATGTGATCTGGCCCCAGGGACTGAGGGCAAATGTACTACTTGAGGTACTGGAGGAGCTGGATGAAGCCATGGTGGGAGAGCCATGTGGATGCTGCAGACTGCTGGCCTAGTGGGCTGGGACCCAGCAGCTCAGGACTTTGGAGAGCAGAAGGTGGCTCTGCCCCTATTTACATAATAGGGGGCCATGCCTTCACCATAAGGTGACTCTGGCCAGTGCAGGATGTGTGCCTCTGGCTGCCCAGGTGGCAGGATGGCCCCTTGCCCAGGCTGCCCGGGGGCTGTGATGGCAAGGGAGTAGGTGGCCCAGGGAACTGCTACCTGGGGAGGAGGTGGTGGCATCCCACTTGGCTAGAGAGCCACTGGGCTGGGCTGGACCATGAAGATCATCAATGGTTTGGGTGCATAGATGGAGTGGACACCCCGGCCTCTTTCCAAGCAGAGACCATGGACGGAGTCCTATGGAGTGAGTGGGCTTCCATGGGCAAGGCCTGTGCCCCAGACCCCCAAGGTCCCTGTTGGGGTGTGTGGGCAGTTTGGGGCCTTTAGTTTGTGGCCCTCCCATGCAGTAGGGGATGGGATCAACCCTGGGCTCAGGGACCCTCAGCAATGCAAAGAGAGCTAACTGCCCGGGAACTCCCCTAGGTCCCTTGGAAGTGGCTGCCCATGTCCCCTTTCCCAGCCTGCCTTGCCTTCTAAGCTGCTCTGAGGTTTCCCATCTTTTCACATTCCACAGGCCCCTTGGCCTCAGTTGCCCCCTGCTGGCTCCTCTGAGGCACTCTGAGACACTGGATGCTCTCTTCAGTGCCTCCACCTAGATCATTTGCTTTCCTTGCCTCCATTTCCCATGCTCTCCAACTCTTCCTTGCCCTCTTGACATCCTTTCCATACAGCAGTCCCAGACCACCACCCCTGAGGGCTTTGAGTTGCCTGGAGCTCAAGGCTCCGGTCTGAGATGTGAAGGGCCAGTGTCTGGAATGGCAGCTCATGCCATTTGGGGCTTTTCTCATGTGGAGCCTGAGGCCTGCACCTCCCCAGGCAACCCACCAGCACAAGTGCCCTGGAGATACCTGCCAGAGGGGACAGTGTACCCCCTACTGTTGGGAAGGAGGTTCCACTAAGCCAAGGAAGCATGGATGTTCTGGACAGAGCAGAGCCCTGACTTGTGCCAACAATGGGAAATGGAAAGTGTGTGCTTTCTCAAAGAGACAGAGGGCAGTGAGCAGGAAGAGGAGGAAGAAGAGGAGGAGGAGGGAATCAGGAGGCTGGAGCAGACAAAGAAGGAAAAAGGCCGTGTGAAGCAACACGGGGATGGATGACAAGAGGCACATCTCTTTTTGCTGTGAACAGGATGAAAAGAGTGAGCTGAAGAGAAATGAATGAACTATGACAGCACACCCCCAACCATCTTGGGCAGTGTATTCTTTGACCACCCAGGTTTCTAAACCCACCATGGGGGTTCACATGGGAACAAGCAGGGGCTCGTATGGACTTTGAAACCATTGGGTCTATGAATTCAGGAATGGGTTTGCAAGTAAAGAATGTCTGTATGTCTGTGGGTGATGGGAGGATGCTGGTGGCAGGATGAACTCAGTCACCCCATACTGAGAGGTTCAGAGAGAGACACAGAGATGAATGGCCTTTGTGGATATACTGGGCATGTGTGTACACATCGACATGGTTGAGTCTGGTTGAGAAAGTGGTTGTGTGAGTAGGTCCCTATTGCTGGCTCAGAGGCTCTAACCTTCGGACACCCGCCCAGAGCAGGCACCTTGAAACCGAGGGAAACGTGTCCCTGATGCAGCATTTTTGGTATACCTTCAGGGTTTGCTGGGCTCTTGAAGCTGAGTCCCAGGTGTGGGCTCTACCCGCTCCCCTCCCCTGACCCCCCCTCTCCCTCCTACTGTACCCAACTCTCCCTGCCTCTCTCTCCTTCCCTCTCCCCCTCTCCCACTCAGCCTTCCCCAACTCTCTCCCTTTGCCCCCTCCTACCTTGCATCTCCCAACCTTTTACCTTTTCACTCCTCTGTCTTGTGCTTCCCCTCCCTCTGCTGCCCCTGGCATAGGGAAGGAGTTCTCCTGGGTGGACTGCTGGAAGGATGGGACCAGAAGACAGAAGAGCCAGATCCAAAGCACCTGGGTGGGGCATGGGGTTTCTTTATTGGGCCCATGGAATGTTCCCTCTGAGGCAGCCTCTTGGTCACTGCCATGCAGGGGTTACTTGAGGTTTCAGGTAGGGTGTCCCTCTTTGGGGTGGGGCCCAGCTTCCCGAAGGTCCAGCTCTCGGGTTTATCCCCAAAGTTGTTGGTGACATCCCATTGGTATCCTCTCCTCTTCCCACACACAAAACTGCCCCCCTTCCCTGAGCATCCCAGGCAAGGAGACCTAAACATGGATAGGGGGAGAAGGTGATCCTTCCTCCCTTTCCCTCTAAGCCTGAGGGTCTGGGGAGCCTGGCAGCATGTTGAGGAGGGCCTGGTAATCCTCCTCACTGAGGGGTGTTTCCAGGATGGCCTCAACTACTTTATCCCCTGAAGGGGCCCCTGGAGAAGACCAAGGTGTGTCCTGGGTGGCCATGGCAGCCAAGAGTTCCTCTAGGAGGCTGGGTGACCTGAGGAAGGCTGGTGGGCCCCTGCAATGATAGGAGAGGACCCTGGAAAAGGGCCTGGGATGCTGGGGGCAGCCAGGAGTTTGTCTTGGAGGCTGGATGAGCCTGGGAGGTTGAGGTGTGCTTGTTCACTGGCACAGGGTCCCAGGGAAGGCCCTGGTGTGGTGTGGATGCCGGTGGCAGACAAGATTTCTGTGAAGAGGCTGGGGTACTGGTGAGAGCTGGTTGCTGTTCTGTGACTTCAGAGGCCTGCGGGGAAGGCCCCAGTGAGGCTGGGATGCCCCTGGCTGCCAAGAGCTCGTCTGGGAGGCTGGGTGTGCCTGGGATGGCAGGGTCAACCCCTTGGTTGGCAGTGGCCCCTGGGAAAGGCACCTGTGTGCCTGGGATGCCTGTGGCCACCAAGAGCTCATTGAGGAAGTTTGTCGAGCTTGGAAGGCTGGGGGGCTGGGGCTGTGGCTCTAATGGAGGGGCTGTGCCTTCACCATAGTGTGACTCTGGCCAGTGTGCGATATGTGCCTTTGGCTGCCCAGGCAACAGGATGGCCCCTTGCCCAGGCTGCCCAGGGGCTGCTACCTGGGGAGGAGGTGGTGGCCTAGGGAACTGCTACCTGGGGAGGAGGTGGTGGCTTTCCACTTGGCTGGAGAGCCACCAGGCTGGGGTGGACCATGAAGATCATCAATGGCTGGCCCACACAGATCCCGCAGTCCTGGGCACCCAGAAAGTGGGAGCCCCAAAAGGAGCAGCTGCAGCCAAGGGTGGCATGCTCTCCTGTGGCAGAGAGGGGCAAGGGGAGGAGAGGTGCTCTGGACAGTGGGTGGGGCCCTTTGGTCCTCTGGAGCAGGAGTAGTTGTGGCTGCTGTGCCCCATGGCCCTTGGGGCCAGCCATTGCTGGGCCCGCTTGGGCTCTGCTGGGGGTGCTGAGCTCTTTGGTTTTGAAACCATGTCTAGGGGAGTAACAGGCAGATAGGCACATCAAAAGTCATGACCATCTAGATCACCATGCTGGTACCTCCCTGGCAACCACTGGCCAGCCCTGGCTGCCCAGCCTCTGGTCTGTCAGGGCCAGGGTGGCTCCTGCAGGGCCATTTTCTGCAAATGAATCCCTTGGCCCTGGGAGTCAAGGAGGTGCCCACACGGCCACAAGTGGCCCCAAACCCTCCACTCAGCCCACTGACTTTTGGCCCCCTCCCAAGAGTCAGCCCCATGCCAAGCCTATGTGTATCCGGTTCCAAATGCTCAGCAGGGTGGAAATCTCGACTCCTGTGCCACGTCCTGGGCCCATGGCTGACTGGAGAACTTACCTGGATTTGAGGTTCTGGGATTCCTGTCTGATGAGCCAGTTCCTCCCTGGTGGCAATCTCTGGGAAGTGATACTTTGTGAAGGCTTGCACAAGGATCCTTGTTTGAGAAGGAGAGATGACTGCCCTCTTTCTCCAAGCCTCTCTTGTGGAGTCTCCTACCAGAGAAAGAACACACTAAAAGGAGGGATGTTAAGGCCTGTAGAAAGGTCACAGCACAGATACCCTAGATGGTGTGGAGGGGAGGGAGAGTCCCACACACCAAATCATCACAGGTGGCTCTGCAGCTAGGGCAGGGCTCTAAGGAATACACCCACAGATGGAACAGTTTCCTGGATCCATCATGGATGTGTGTGTGCATGTGTGCCTGCACACACGTGCAAACTCCCCACACATGCGTATCCCTGTGTCTCTTTCCTCCTTGGGTCTTTCTGCCGAGTGCCCTGAAGCATATCCCTCGGCCAAGGTTGCCTGGGCAGCTGGAGCCTAAAGTTAAAGATGGGGGCTGGGGAGGGGGGGCAAAGGGGGACCAGTGCTGCCCACACATGCTGACTGGAGGTGATGTGCCCTGATCTGGACACTGATGGGGTGGCAGCAAGGAGATAGCCCTATTTCCTCCTCCCCTTCCAACCTCAAAGCCCCTGCTACCCCCTTGGTGTTCCTGGGCCTACCGGGGTCATCCACCAGTAGAGAAAATTCTCTGGCAAGAGGGGGAGGGTTTGGGACCACCTCTGGGGGACATGCTTTTGGAGAACTCTGGCTAAATTACCTCCCAAGGAAGACTGAGGTCAAGGAGAGGGTGATGGTGGTGTGGGCATGGACCCTTTCTGCTTGTTGGTGCACATGGTCATCTTCTCTGCTTTAACCATCTTCTTCGTTGATTTTTAAATAAGACCTAGGGGCAAACAGAATTCCTTCTCAGCAGAAAGGCTGCTAGGTGCTTTCAGCTTACTTGAAAGGCACAATTCAAGAGGAGCCCCATTGACCCCTCCTCAGCTCACGATGAGGGTTCCTGTCCCTCATGGAGAGGAACCCCAAGATACATGTCAGCACTGGAGAGGAAACCTCAGGTTCCGGCTTTAGCTCCAGACAAAGACTTAGGACCCGGCACCGACTGGAGAGGAATCCCGAGATGCCCCTCACAACTCGAATGAGACTGGGCTTTCCTGAGGCCACACAAGCGGGTCCTGAGGTCCACGTCATAACTCGAGAGGGACCTGCCACAACTCCAGAAAAACCAGGAGGTTCTCCCCTCCAGGCGAGATGAGGCTCTTTTCCCTGTGGCATCTCGAGGGAAATCACACCTTCCCTCTTGAACCTTGAAAGGGTCCTTCACACACTAGCTGCAACTCAAGAAGTTTCCCAACATACCCTTCTCAAATCGCGAGGAACACTGATGGTCTTGCCAAACTCAAGAGGAGCCCCGTTTCCTCCCTCACCCCTTGATATGAGGGTTCCTTTCCCTGCTTCATTGGGAAAGGATTCCCGGCTCTCCCATAGCATCTCTAGAGGACTCGCTCTCAACAGGAAATTTGAGAGGAACTCCAGGGGTCGTGCCACCATTCCAAAAGACCCCCAAATATCCCAGTCCAGAGGAACCTGATTTCCCTGCACTGCCTCGACTGTCACCCCAAGTATTGACTCAGATAACGGTGGCACGTGTGACAGCCCTGTGGGAAAGCCTCGAGGGAAAGCCACAGATCCCTGTATCAACTCGACAAGAAACCTGACATTGCTGCTACAGCACAGGAAGAATGCAGACATGCATATCTCCACTCGAGACGAGGCTGGACTCCCCTGTGGAGACTCCAGAGGTACCCCAAGATCCATGTCAACACTGGAGAGGAGACCTCATGTTCTGGCCTCAGCTCCAGACGAGGACTTAGGACCAGCACAGACTGGAAAGGAATCCTGAGAGGCCCCTCGCAACTCGCCTGGAGACTGGCCTTTCCTGAGGCCACACGAGTGGATCCCTGAGGTCCCCGTCATAACTCGAAAGGAACCTGCCACAACCCGAGAAAACCAGGGGATTCTCCCCTTCAGGCGAGATGAGGATGTTTTCCACTGTGGCGTCTCGAGGGAAATCACACCTTCCCTCTTGAACCTCGAAAGGGTCCTTCACACCCTTGCAGAAACTCAAGTTCCCCGACATATTCATCTCCACTCAAGAGGAACACCAAGGGTCCCGCCATATTATAGAGGAGCCCACGTTCCCCCTCCTCTGCTCGAGATGAGGGTTTCTTTCCCTGCTTCATCAGGAAAGGATTCCTGGTGTTCCCGTCATATCTCAAGAGGAAGCGCTCTCAACAGGAAAGTGAGAGGAACTTTAGAGGTCGTGTCACCATTCCAAAAGACCCCCAAATGCCTCAGTCCACTCCAGGGGAACCTGATTACACTGCACTGCCTCGACTGTCACCCCGAATATCGACTCACACCATGGTGGCACGTGTGACAGCCCTGTGAGAAAGCCTCGAGGAAAAGCCACAGATCCCTGTGTCAACATGATGGTAATCCTGACACTGCTGCTACAGCTCTGGAGAAAAGTGGACGTGCATGTCTCCACTCAAGATGAGGCCTGTCTCCACTTTGGAGACTCCAGAGGAACCCCAAGATCCATGTCAGCACCGCAGAGGAAACCTCAGGTTCTGGCCTCGGCTCAAGACGAGAACTTAGGACCCGGCACCGACTGGAGAGGAATCCCGAGAGGCCCCTCACAACTTGCATGGTGACTGGCCTTTCCTGAGGCCACAGGAGTGGGTCCCTGAGGTCCCAGTCATAACTCGAGAGGAACACGTCGCAACTCGAGAAAAACCAGGAGGTTCTTTCCTCCAGGCGTGATGTGGCCCTTTTCCGATGCAGCGTCTAGAGTGAAATCACACCTTCCCTCTTGAACCTCAAAAGGGTCCTTCACACCCTTGTTACAACTCAAGAAGTTCCCCAACATACCCGTCTCCAATCGAGAGGAACACCAAGGGTCCCATCATACTCAAGAGGAGCCCACTTTACCTCTCCTCCGCTCGAGTTGAGGGTTCCATTCCCTTCTTCATCGGAAAAGGTTTCCCGGCATTCCCGTCACATCTCAAGAAGAGGCATTCTCAACAGGAAAATGAGAGGAACTCCAGGGGTCGTGTCACCTTTCCAAAAGACCACAAAATGTCTCAGTCGACTCAAGATGAACCTGATTGCCTTGCACTGCCTCGAATGTCACCTCGAGTATCATCTCACACCATGGTGGCACGTGTGACAGCCCTGTTGAAAAGCCTCGAGGGAAAGCAACAGATCCCTGTGTAAACTTGACGGGAAGCCTGACACTGCTGCTACAGCTCAGGAGGAAAGCAGTGTGCATGTCTCCACCTGAGACAAGCACTGACACCCCTGTGGAGACTCCAGAGGAACCCCAAGATCCATGCCATCACTGAAGAGGAAACCTCAGGTTCCAGCTTGGGCTCCAGATGGAGACTTAGGACCCGGCACCGACTGGAGAGGAATCCCGAGGGGCCCCTCTCAACTTGCACGGAGACTGGCCTTGCCTGAGGCCACGTGAGCGGGT
The DNA here is from genome assembly GCA_006410635.1 of Cephalophus harveyi. Lineage (NCBI taxonomy): Eukaryota > Metazoa > Chordata > Mammalia > Artiodactyla > Bovidae > Cephalophus > Cephalophus harveyi. The sequence continues at coordinate 465,803 of SJYT01072534.1, forward strand.
CCATGAGGTCCCCATCATAACTCGAGAGGGACCTGCCGCAACTCGATAAAAACCAGGAGGTTCTCCCCTACAGGCGAGATGAGGCCGTTTTCTGCTGTGGCATCCTGAGAGAAATCACGCCTTCCTTCCTGAACTTCAAAGGGTCCTTCATACCCTTGCTGCAACTCAAGAAGTTCCCCGACATACCCGTCTCCACTCAAGAGGAACACTGAGGGTCCCACCACAACTCAAGAGGAGACCCGTTTCCCCCTCCTCCACTCTAGATGAGGGTTCCTTTCCCTGCATCGTCGGGAAAGGATTCTGGCGGTTCCGTCGCACAGCAAGAGGACGTGCTCTCAACAGGAAAGTCGAGAAGAACTCCAAGGGTCATGCCTCCATTCCAAAAGACCCCCAAATGTCTCAGTCAACTCCAGATGAACCTGATTTCCCTGCCCTGCCTCGAAGGTCACCCTGAGCATTGAATCACACCACCGTGGCACGTGTGACAGCCCTGTGGCACCTGGAGGGAAAGCCACAGATCCCTGTGTCAACCCGTCAGGAAGACTGACACTGCTGCTACAGCTCGGGAGGAAAACGGACGTGTATGTCTCCACTCATGAGGAGTCCTGACTCCCCTGGGGCCACTCCAGAGGAACCCCAAGATCCATGCCAACACTGGAGAGGAAACCTCAGGTTCTGGCTACAGTTCCCGATGAGGTCCTAGGACCCAACACTGACTGGAGAGGAATCCTGAGGGGCTCCTCGCAACTCGCATGGAGACTGGTCTTTCCTGAGGCCACACCAGCAGGTCCCTGAGGTCCCCATCATAACTCGAGAGGGACCTGCCACAACTCGAGAAAAATCAGGAAGTTCTCCCCTGCAGGCCAGATGAGGCCCTTTTCTGCTGCAGCGTCTCGAGGAAAATCATGCCTTCCCTCTTGAACATCGCAAGGGTCCTTCCCACCCTTGTGCAACTCAGGAAGTTCCCGGACATACCTGCCCCACGTGGGAGGAACACCGAGGGTCCCAGCACAACTCTGGAGGAGCCCCGTTTCCCCCTCGTGAGCTCGAGATGAGGGTCCCTTTCTCTGCATCATCGGGAAAGGATTCCAGCCGTCCCCGTCGCATCTCAAGAGGTGGCATTCTCATCAGGAAAGCCGAGATCTCCAGGGGTCGTGCCAGCATACGAAAAGTCCCCCAGGTGTCTCAGTCCACTCCAGATGAACCTGATTTCCCTGCACTACCTTGAGTGTCACCCGTGTATCATCTCACACCAAGGTGGCAAGTGCCACAGCCTTGTGGCATCTCGAGGGGAAGACAGAAATGCCTGGGTCAACCCGACGGGAAGCCTGTCACTGCTGCTACAGCTCGGGAGGAAAGCAGACGTGCATGTAACCACAGGAGACGAGGCCTGACTCCCCTGGGGAGACTCCAGAGAAGCCCCAAGATACATGCCAGCACTGGAAAGGAAACCTCAGGTTCCAGCTTCAACTCCAGACGGGGACATAGGACCCGGCACCAACTGGAGAGGAATCCCGAGGGGCCCCTCTCAACTCGCACGGAGACTGGCCTTTCCTGAGGCCACGCGAGCAGGTACCTGAGGTCCCCATCATTACTCGAGAGGCACCTGCCACAACTCGTGAAAAACCAGGAGGTTCTACCCTCCAGGTGAGATGAGGCCATTTTCTGCTGCGGCATCCCAATGGAAATCACACCTTCCCTCCTGAACCTTAAAAGGCCCTTCACACCCTTGCTGCAACACAAGAAGTTCCCTGACATACGCGTCTCCACTCGAGAGGAACACTGAGGGTCCCATCACAACTCAAGAGGGGCCCCCCTTCCCCCTCCTCTGCTCCAGATGAGGGTTCTTTTCCCTGCTTCATCAGGAAAGGATTCTGGCATTCCCGTCGCAGACCAAAAGGATGTGCTTTCAACAGGATAGTCGAGAGGAACTACAGGGGTCGTGCCACCATTCCAAAAGAACTCCAAATGTCTCAGTCCATTCCAGATGAACCTGATTTCCCTGCCCTGCCTCGAGGTCACCCCAAGCATCGAATCACACCTCGGTGGCACATGCAACAGCTCTGTTGCACCTCGTGGGAAAGCCACAGATCCCTGTGTCAACTCGTCGGGAAGCCTGACACTGCTGCTACAGCTCGGGAGGAAAACGGACCTGTATGTCTCCACTAGAGAAGAGTCCTGACTCTCCTGTGGAGACTCCAGAGGAACCCCAAGATCTATGTCAGCACTGGAGAGGAAACTTCAGGTTCTGGCCGCAGTTCCAGATGAGGACCTAGGACCCGACCCTGACTGGAGTGGAATCCCAAAGGGCCCCTCGCAACTCGCATGGAGACTGGTCTTTCCTGAAGCCATGCCATCGGGCTCCTGAGGTCCCCATCGTAACTCGAGAGGGACCTGCCACAACTCGAGAAAACCCAGTAGGTTCTCCACTCCAGACGAGAAGAGGCACTTCTCTGTTGTGGCGTCTCGAGGGAAATCACGCCTTCCCTCTTGAACCTCGCAACGGTCATTCCCACCCTTGTTGAAACTCAAGAAGTACCCCGACATACCCGTCCCCACGCGGGAGGAGCACCGAGGGTCCCGGCACAACTCAGGAGGAGCCCCGTTTCCCCCTCGTGAGCTCGAGATGAGGGTCCCTTTCCCTGCTTGGTCAGGAATGGATTCCCACCGTTCCCATCGAATCTCAAGTGGTGGCGCTCTCAACAGGAAAGCCGAGATCTCCAGAGGTCGTGCCAACATACTAAAAGTCCCCCAGATGTCTCAGTCCACTTCAGATGAACCTGATTTCCCTGCACTACCTCGAGTGTCACCCGTGTATCGCCTCACATCACTGTGGCTGGTGTCAGAGCCCTGTTGCATCTCGAGGGAAAGACAGAGATCCCTTGGTCAACTCGATGGGAAGCCTGACACTGCTGCTACAGCTAGGGAGGAAAGCGGACATGCATGTAGCCAAAGGAGATGAGGCCTGATTCCCCTGGGGATACTCCAGAGGAACCCCAAGATCCATGCCAGCACTGGAGAGGAAACCTCAGGTTCCAACTTCGGCTCCAGATGGGGATTTAGGACCCGGCACCAACTGGAGAGGAATCCCGAGGGGCCCCTCTCAACTCACACGGACACTGGCCTTTCCTTAGGCCACGGAAGTGGGTTCCTGACGTCTCCATCGTAACACGAGAGGGACCTGCTGCAACTCGAGAAAAACCAGGAGATTCTCCCCTCCAGGCGAGATGAGGCCGATTTCTGCTGCGGCATCCCAAGAGAAATCACGCCTTCCCTCCTGAACCTCAAAGGGTCCTTCACACCCTTGCTGCAACTCAACAAGTTCCCCGACATACCCATCTCCACTCGAGAGGAACACTGAGGGTCCCACCACAACTCAAGAGTAGCACCCTTTTCCCCTCCCCCACTCCAGATGAGGATTCCTTTCCCTGCTTGGTCGGGAAAGGATTCCAGCATTCCCGTCGCACAGAAAGAGGATGTGCTTTCAAGAGGAACGTCGAGAGGAACTCCAGGAATCGTGCCACCATTCCAAAAGACCCCCAAATGACTCAGTCCTCTCCAGATGAAACTGATTTCCCTGCCCTGCCTTGAAGATCATCCCGAGCATCGAATCACACCATGGTGGCACGTACGACAGCCCTGTGGCACCTCGAGGGAAAGCCACAGATCCCTGTGTCAACTCGTTGGGAAGACTGACACTGCTGCTACAGCTCGGGAGGAAAATGGAGGTGCATGTCTCCACTCGAGAAGAGTCCTGACTCTCCTTTGGAGACTCCAGAGGAAACCCAAGATCCATGTCAGCACTGGAGAGGAAACCTCAGGTTCTTGCCAAAGTTCCAGACCAGGACTTAGGACCCGACACTGACTGGAGAGGAATCCCGAGGGGCCCCTCGCAACTCTCTTGGAGACTTGTCTTTCCTGAGGCCACATGAGTGGGTCCCTGAGTTCCCCGACGTAATCTGAGAGTGACCTGCCGCAACTCGAGAAAAGCTAGGAGGTTCTCCCCTCCAGGCGAGATGAGGCCGTTTTCTGCTGCGGCATCCGGAGAGAAATCATGCCTCTCCTCCTGAACCTCAAAAGGTCCTTCACACCTTTGCTGCAACTCAAGAAATTCCCCGACATAACTGTCTCCACTGGAGAGGAACACTGAGGGTCCCACCACAACTCAAGAGGGGCCCCCTTTCCCCCTACTCTACTCCAGATGAGGGTTCCTTTCCCTGCTTCGATGGGAAAGGATTCTGGCATTCCCATTGCACAGCAAGAGGACATGCTCAACAGGAAAGTCGAGAGGAACTCCAGGGCTCATGCCACCATTCCAAAAGACCCCCAAATGTCTCAGTCCACTCCAGATGAACCTGATTTCCCTGCCCTGCCTCGAAGTTCACACCAAGCATCGAATCACACCATGGTGGCACATGCGACAGCCCTGTGGCGCCTCGAGGGAAAGCCACAGATCCCTGTGTCAACTCATTGGGAAGACTGACACTGCTGCTACATCTCGGGCGGAAAACGAACGTGTATGTCTCCACTCAAGAAAAGTCCTGACTCTCCTGTGGAGACTCCAGAGGAACCCCAAGATCCATGTCAGCCTTGGTAAGGAAACCTCTGTTTCTGGCCGCAGTTCCAGATGAGGACCTAGGGCCCAACACTGACTGGAGAGGAATCCTGAGGGGCCCCTCGCAACTCACATAGAGACTGGTCTTTCCTGAGGCCATGCCAGCAGGTCCCTGAGGTCCCCGTCGTAACTCGAGAGGGACCTGCCACAACTCGAGATAAACCAGGAGGCTCTCCCCTGCAGGTGAGATGAGGCCCTTTTCTGCTGTGGTGTCTCGAGGGAAATCATGCCTTACCTCTTGAATCTCACATGGGTCCTTCCCACCCTTGCTGCAACTCAAGAAGTTCCCCGACATACCCGTCCCCACATGGGAGGAACACCGAGGGTCCCAGCAAAACTCAAGAGGAACCCTGTTTCCCCTCATGAGCTCGAGATTAGGGTTTCTTTTCCTGCTTTGTTGGGAAAGGATTCCCGCCGTTCCCATCCCATCTCAAGAGGTGGCGCTCTCAACAGGAAAGCCGAGATCTCCAGGGGTCGTGCCAACATACTAAAAGTCCCCCAGACGTCTCAGTCCACTCCAGATGAACCTGATTTCCCTGCACTACCTCGAGTGCCACCCGCGTATCGCCTCACACCACGGTGGTTCCTGCCACAGCCCAGTGGCATCTCGAGGGAAAGACAGAGATCCCTGGGTCAACTCGATGGGAAGCCTGACACTGCTGCTACAGCTCAGGAGGAAAGCGGACGTGCATGTAACCACAGGAGACAAGGCCTAACGCCCTTGGGGAGACTCCAGAGGAACCCCAAGATCCATGCCAGCACTGTAGAGGAAACCTCAGTTTCCAGCTTCGGCTCCAGACAGGGACTTAGGACCGGGCACCGACTGGAGAGGAATTCCTGAAGGGCCCCTCTCAACTCGCATGGAGACTGGCCTTTCCTGAGGCCATGCGTGTGGGTCCCTGAGGTTTCCTTCAGAACTCGAGAGGGACCTGCCACAACTCAAGAAAAACCAGGAGATTCTCACCTCCAGGCCAGATGAGGCCGTTTTCTGCTGCGGCATCCCAAGAGAAATCAAGCCTTCCCTCCTGAACCTCAAAGGGTCCTTCCCACCCTTGCTGCAACTCAAGAAGTTCCCCGACATACCCGTCTCCACTCGAGATGAACACTGAGTGTCCCACCACTACTCAAGAGGGGCCCCCTTTCCCCCTCCTCTCCAGATGAGGATTCCTTTCTCTGCTTCATCGGGAAAGGATTCTGGCATTCCCGTCACACAGCAAGAGGACGTGCTCTCAACAGGAAAGTCGAGAGGAACTCCAGGGGTCATGCCACCATTTCAAGAGACTCCCAAATGTTTTAGTCCACTCCAGATGAACCTGATTTCCCTGCCCTGCCTCGAAGGTCACACCGAGCATCGAATCACACCACGGTGGCACATGCGACAGCCCTGTGGCTCCTCAAGGGAAAGCCACAGATTCCTGTGTCAACTTGTCGGGAAGTCTGACCCAGCTGCTACAGCTCAGGAGGAAAACGGATGTGTATGTCTCCACTCGAGAAGAGTTCTGACTCTCCTGTGGAGACTCCAGACGAACCCCCAGATCCATGTCATCACTGGAGAGGAAACCTCAGGTTCTGGCCGCAGTTCCAGATGAGGACCTAGGACCAGACATTGACTGGAGAGGAAACCCTAGGGTCCCCTGGCAACTGGCATGGAGACTGGTCTTTCCTGAGGCCACACCAGCAGATCCCTGAGGTCCCCGTCGTAACTCGATAGGGACCTGCCGCAACTCGAGAAAAACCAGGAGGTTCTCCCCTGCAGGCGAGATGAGGCCCTTTTCTGCTGCGGTGTCTTGAGGGAAATCACCACACACGACTGAAGCTACTTAGCAGCAGCAGCAGCAGCAGTGCACTGAACCATTATAGAATAGCACAGCAGCTGAACGTGGGCTCTGAATACAGACTGCCTTGGTTTTAGATTCATTTTCTACCAACTACTAGTTGTGTCCACGGCTGTAATAAGAGGATAATAGTACCTTTAATATCTATCTGTTATGATTAAGTTAGTGAATACATAGCAGTTTTTAAAAACAGTGCCTGGCTCACAAGGTGTTCAACAAATATTGCTGCTGCTGCTGCTGCTAAGTCGCTTCAGTCGTGTCCGACTCTGTGCGACCCCATAGACGGCAGCCCACCAGGCTCCCCCGTCTCTGGGATTCTCCAGGCAAGAACACTGGAGTGGGTTGCCATTTCCTTCTCCATCAACAAATATTAGCCAATATTAACTCTCAGTAAAAGCAGTAGCCAAGATTATTAGAATCACAATAATATAAGGACATTTTGAAGATAACAGCAAACCCCAGGCTTCTTCTAAAGTCTCTTGTTTATATTTCTTTATACAACCATCCAACTCTGAATCATTCTGGCAGCAATTCCAGTCAGAACCTTGTTTTGCTCAGCTGATTACCGTCTACTCACCTCCACAACTTCATTATCACTATCTGTACCTTCCTGCAGGGCCAGATGCCAACAGCTAGCCAGGAGTACTGGGCGTATTACAACCTCTTTCACTTAAGAGCAGGAGCAGGTCAAAACTCCTATTGCCTATTCAAGATGTAACCTAGGGTACCTCCCTCCCCCCACCACCCCCCACCCCGTACTGACCACAGCCAGCTGGTGCTGCTGGGACATCCTCCAAGCGCTGCTGCCTCCTGCCTCCTGGCCTCCCGGACCATCCCTCCTCCTCCCTCAGGCCCAGGTGGGGTCTCCTCCCCCAAACGGACCGCTGGTTCAGCACTCATCTAGAGAGATCCAAGGTGCTTCGAGAACACAATGGATTATCCAGGTGTTGGTCGACTGGTATGGATGGAGCCAGGACGCAAGAGAGAGGCTTGGGGGGGGGGGGACAGGCCTCTTTGTAAGTCTGTGTGGGAAGGGAAGTTTTTGCCTGTCTCCTTCCCGAAAAGCCCCTGAAGCTGACTTCTGCGCCTCTGAGAACCGACACTCTCCAGGAGAACCATTTAGGATTCATCCGTACACCCCGTGTGTGGACAGAGTTCCGCCTGTGGGAGGAACTGGGACCTCCTGGCCTTTTTTAGGGCTGTGGGATGTGGAGGTCGCATGCATGTTTTATTTTTTTATTATTATTTTTTTCTTTTTTTTTAATTTTATTTTTACTTTATTTTACTTTACAATACTGTATTGGTTTTGCCATATATTGACATGAATCCACCATGGGTGTATATTAGCTCCCAATCCTGAATCCCCCTCCCACCTCCCACTCCATATCATCTCTCTGGATCATCCCCGTGCACCAGCCCCAAGCGTCCTGTATCCTGTATCGAACATAGGCTTGTGCTTCGTACTTACATGATAGTATACACGTTTCAATACCATTCTCCCAAATCATCCCACCCTCTCCCTCTCCCACAGAGTCCAAAAGTCCATTCTATACATCTGTGTCTCTTTTGCTGTCTCATATACAGAGTCATCATTGCCATCTTTCTAAATTCCATATATATGTGTCAGTATACTGTATTGGTGTTTTTCTTTCTGGCTTACTTCACTCTATATAATAGGTTCCAGTTTCATCCATCTCATTAGAACTGATTCAAATGAATTCTTTTTAATGGCTGAGTAATACTCCATTGTGTATATGTACCACAGCTTTCTTATCCATTCATCTGTTGATGGACATCTAGGTTGTTTCCATGTTCTGGCTATTATAAACAGTGCTGCAGTGAACATTGGGGTACATGTGGCTCTTTCAATTCTGGTTTCCTCAGTGTGTATGCCCAGCAGTGGGATTGCTGGGTCATAAGGCAGTTCTATTTCCAGGTTTTTAAGGAATCTCCACACTGTTCTCCATAGTGGCTGTACTAGTTTTCATTCCCACCAACGGTGTAAGAGGGTTCCCTTTTCTCCACACCCTCTCCAGCATTTATTGCTTGTAGACTTTTGGATCATCCCTTCTATCAAATGGAGTCGTTCTCAAAGGTTATATATAGCACTTGGAACATAATTATGAAGACCGACTTCTATACTCAGAGTCATGATCTTTCTAAATTGCTACCACTGTGGTGGTCTGTGGTTACTTCCTGACACCCGGGTACACCAGCTTTGCTTGTTTTCACTGCATCCCAGGAGGACCAGCAGCACCTGCGCCTGGCACATGGACTTTCTTTGTTCCATACCCTCCACTCTTGATCCCTCATATTCAGCAGAACTCTAACGACTAGTGGACCTGTCACTTGGTAATTGGGAACAGCCAGGTCTTCCTCAGTGAGAGCCTGGAGGGGGATTCTTTACCCTTGTGTTTATGTGTCACTCATTTCTGCTTGTCTTTCTATGCCTCAGTTTCCTCTTCTACAAAGTTGGGAGAATAATAGGATTATCAGTGAAGACTAAATGAGTTAATGCATATGAAGAACTGAGAAGAATGTCTGGCACTTTTGAAATGCTGTGTTGGTTGTTATTGACTAACAGTATTGTTAGTATTATTACTGCTCAGGCTTGGGCTCAGTCAAGAATGGCATGTGACCATTTCTCAGCCACAGTTAATGGTAGCTACAGTTAATTATAAACAGTTTGAGTGGGAAAATTCAAATATATTCATTTGGATATTTTTTGTGATATTCACTTTGGGCCAGGCACAGTGTTATTTGCTTACAACTTCCTATAATCTCATAAAGCCAGAGGAGTTGTGTTCAAACAATAACTAAACGTGTCACAAAGATAAACTTAGAATTTAATGTAAAGCATGGCTAGACACTTGGTCAGGGGCATGAATGACATTGCTTTGTCTACCTTGGCTGAAGTCCGGTTCCCTTCCCTACCGAATTCTTGCCCTTTTAACTGACAACACTTACATTTTGTTCTCTTCTCTGTTTGAGGAGAGCACATGTTACTTCATGGTTTCATCTTATTTCTTCTCTGAGCTTCCTGCAGACAACCACAATGTTTCACTTGTTTAAATAAGTTTAATCATTTCCCACGTGTGGTAAACAATCTTCCCTTCTTTTTTTGTAAGTTTTTTTTTTAATTTACTTTTTTATTGAAGTATAATTGTTTACAGAGTTTTGCTGTTTTCTATCAAACCTCAGCATAAATCAGCCATAGGTAAACATATATCCCCTCCCTTTTGAACCTCCCTCCCATCTCCCACTCCATCCCACCCATCTAGATTGATACAGAGTCCCTGTTTTGAGTTTTCTGAGCCATACAGCAAAATCCCATTGGCTATCTATTTTACATACAGTAATGTAAGTTTCCATGTTACTCCTCCATACATCTCACCCTCTCCTCCCCTCTCCCCATGTCCATAAGTCTATTGTCTATGTCTGTTTCTCTGTTGTTGCCCTGGGGATGGGGGAGCCTGGTGAGCTGCCGTCTATAGGGTCACACAGAGTCGGACACGACTGAAGTGACTTAGCAGCAGCAGTAGCAGCAGCAAAGAAATTCTTGAGTATCATTTTTCTAGATTCTGTATATATGTGTTAGAATACTATATTTATCTTTCTCTTTCTGACTTACTTCACTCTGTATAATAGGTTCTAGGTTAATCCACCTCATCAGAACTGACTCAAATGCATTCCTTTTTATGACTGAGTAATATTCCATTGTGCATATGTACACAACTTCTTTATCCATTCATCTGTTGATGGACATCTAGGTTGCTTCCATGTTGTAGCTATTGTAAACAGTGCTGCAATGAACAATGGGATACATGTGTCTTTTTCAATTTTGGTTTCCTCAGAGTCTAGGAGTGGGATGCTTAGGAGTGGGATTGCTGGGTCAAATGGTGGTTTTATTCCTAGTTTTTAAAGAATCTCCATACCATCTTCCATAGTGGCTGTATCAATTTACATTTGCACCAACAGGGCAATCGCCTTCTCTTTTCTCCATACCCTCTCCAGCATTTGTTGTTTGTAGACTTTTTGATGATGACCATTCTGAGCGGTGTGAGGTGATATCTCATTGTAGTTTTGATTTGTATTTCTCCAGTAATGAGTGATGTTGGGCATCTTTTCATGTGTTCATTAGCCATCTGTATGTCTTCTTCGGAGAAATGTCTGTTTTAGTCTTTTTCCCACTTTTTGATTGGGTTGTTTGTTTTCCTGGCATTGAGTTGTGTGAGATACTTGCATATTTTGGAAATTAATCCTTCATCAGTTGTTTCATTTGCTATTATTTTCTCCCATTCTGAGGGTTGTCTTTTACTGTACTTATAGCTTCCTTTGCTGTGCAAAAGCTTTTAAGTTTAATCAGGTCCCATTTGTTTACTTTTGTTTTTATTTCCATTACTCTAGAGGCGGGTCATAGCGGATCTTTGCTTTTATGTCTGCCTATGTTTTCCTCTAAGAGTTTTATAGTTTCTGGTCTTACATTTAGATCTTTAATCCTTTTTGAATTTATCTTTGTGTATGGTGTTAGAAAGTATTCTAATTTCATTCTTTTACATGAAGCTGTCCAGGTTTCCCTGCACCATTTATTGAAGAGGCCGTCTTTACCACGTTGCATATTCTTGCCTCCTTTGTCAAAAATAAGGTTCCCATAGTTGCATGGGTTTATTTCTGGGCGTTCTATCTTGTTCCTTTGGTCTATATTTCTGCTTTTGTGCCAGTACCACACTGTCTTCATGACTGTGGCTTTGTAGTATAATCTGAAGTCAGGAAGGTTGATTCCTCCAGCTCCATTCTTCTTTCTCAAGACTGAGGCTATTCAGGGTCTTTTGTGTTTCCACATGAATTGTGAAATTTTTTTGTTCCTAGTTCTGTGAAAAATGCCATTGGTAATTTGATAGGGCTTGCATTGAATCTGCAGATTGCATTTGGTAGTATAGTCATTTTCACAATATTGATCTTTCCTACCCAGGCACATGGTTATCTCTCTATCTGTTTATGTCATCTTTGATTTCTTTCATTAGTGTCTTATAATTTTCTGTGTACAGTTCTTTTGTTTCCTTGGGTTAGTTTATTCCTAGATATTTAATTCTTTTTGTTGCAATGGCAAATGAGATTGACTCCTTAATTTCTCTGATTTTTTCATTGTTAGTATATAGAAATGCAAGTGATTTCTGTGTATTGATTTTGTATCCTGCAACTTTGCTAAATTCACTGATTAGCTCTAGTAATTTTGTGATACTATCTTTAAGGTTTTCTATGTATAGTATCATATCATCTGCAAACAGTGAGAGCTTTACTTCTTCTTTTCCAATCTGGATTCCTTTTATTTCTTTTTCTTTGATTGCTATAGCTAGGACTTCCAGAACTATGTTGAACAATATGCCCTTCTTAACCTGTTTATCATGGTTCTTGACATCTACTTTTTCGAGTAAGTTGATTCAGCCTAATGGATTTGTTTAGTGTTTAAATTGTGTCATGTATAGTGGTAAAAAGGTGAATATAAGCTATTTTTGTTTCCTTAATAAGACTTATAGTTGGAGGAGACAGACTCCAAAATAGGGCAGCTCAATATGTTAGGCGAGTCTGAGTGCACAAAATGCCTTGGCACCCATCCATGCTACAGCTCCCCTCCATACCCTGTTTCTCATTACAGATTATGTGAAAACCTGGTGTTCCTGACTCACAATCTGTAGGCGTTATGCTTTTGAGTCTTTTTCCAGTACTAGTAATGGGTTGTACTGAATCATTTATTTACATTTCCTTGGCCAATTTATTTTGACATATGACATATATTTACTGATGGAAAAAACACACGCAGTTTTTGATTGAAGTGTAAAGTTTTCCCTCAGAAACATAATAGAGACGTCATTTAAGTTTTACTGGCTGAATAGTTACCCTGGTGTTTTTAAATGGGTCCAAAATAGTACATGCTATGTACATCACTTCTGTGTGTATGTATGAGTGTAGGCAAACATATGAAAAATGTGAAGAGCATAGGAACATCTATTCAATGCAAAATTTGAATAACATTTGAAGCAAAGGAATATAAGTGAAACATCATTAATTTGAAGTCTTTCACCTGTTTATGGTCAAATTTATATTTCAGGACTCAGCATCTATACCTTGGGGCTTCCCTCATAGCTCAGTTGGTATAGAATCTGCCTGCAATGCAGGAGACTCCAGTTTGATTCCTGAGTCAGGAAGATCTGCTGGAGAAGGGATAGGCTACGCACTACAGTATTCTTGGGCTTCCCTGGTGGCTCAACTGGTAAAGAATCCACCTGCAATGCAGGAGACCTTGGTTCAATCCCTGGGTTGGGAAGATCCCCTGGAGAAGGGAAAGGCTACCCACTCCAGTATTCTGGCCTGGAGAATCCCATGTACTGTATAGTCCATGGGGTCAGAAATAGTCCAACATGACTGAACAACTTTCACTTCACTTCATCTATACCTTTATTAATCTTTCAGTTCAGTTCAGTTCAGTCACTCAGTCGTGTCTGACTCTTTGTGACCCCATGAATTGCAGCACGCCAGGCCTGCCTGTCCATCACCATCTCCCGGAGTTCACTCAAACTCACGTCCATCAAATCGGTGATGCCATCCAGCCATCTCATCCTCTGTCGTCCCCTTTTCCTCCTGCCCCCAATCCCTCCCAGCATCAAAGTCTTTTCCAATGAGTCAACTCTTCGCATGAGGTGGCTAAAGTACTGAAGTTTCAGCTTCAGCATCATTCCCTCCAAAGAAATCCCAGGGCTGATCTCCTTCAGAATGGACTGGTTGGATCTCCTTGCAGTCCAAGGGACTCAAGAGTCTTCTCCAACACCACAGTTCAAAAGCATCAATTCTTAGTGCCTCCTATAAAATAATATCCTATTGCATGTATTTTTTAATCAAACTGGGTCTAGGTTCAGTCAATATTCAATATATTATAGGAATTGCTTTCACTTTATTGATTTTGCATTGCTTAACTAGTTCTAGAATAACATTTGCTTCCTTTACATTTATTTATTTTTTGGTTGCACTGGGTTATCACTGCTGCACGTGGGTTTTCTCTCGTTTTGGTGAGTGGGGCTCCTCTTCCTTATGGTGCATGGGCTTCTCGTTGCAGTGGCTTCTCTTGTTGCAGAGCACAGTCTCTAAGTGTAGGGGCTTCAGTAGCTGTGGCTCGTGGGCTCAGTAGTTGTGGTACATGCGCTTTAGTTGCCTGCAGCATGTGGAATCTTCCCAGACCAGGGATCAAACTCATGTCCCCTGCATCGGCAGGTGGATTCTTATCCACCATACCACCAGGGAAATCCTAGAATAACATTTTCTTATAGTTATTGTGCCTGCAATTCTGGTAATTTCCACAAGGAGAGTGGAGATATCTAGTTATGACTTTATAGGACCACAAATTAGATTTGCCCGTATTAGGATACATAACAGTAACATACGAGCACATGAGCCTATCTTTCACATGATGCTGTGGCTAGAATATCACTCTCTTAGTTTTTCTCCCACTTGTCTTCTGAGTGCTGCTTTCAGCACAGTTTTGTGTCTTTGGTCCCCCTGTTGGCATCTTCAGCATTCCCAAGGATTCTCTCTTTGGCTCTTTCTATCTAATTTTTTCTTACATATGCTCCATTGGTTATCTCATTCACTGCTATGACTTTTAAGTAACACCCATTAGATTTTGAACCCCTGATCTCTATCTCCAGGATGGATCTTTGGGGCTTCCTAATAAAATCAGCAGGATTTCTCACTGGCATTAAAAGCCTTATCTGACTCTACTGAAACCCATCCTCCTCCTCATCCCCTTCACTATGCAGCATCATTCCTCTAGACAGAAACTAAAGTTACCACTGATGCTCCTTCTCCTCCACCTTCCATATGATGTCCTATCACTCAACCCCAGTGGCCCACCTCATTTTCCTGCATCCCTGACACTATTTTCATTGAAGCCTATCTTTTGCCTTACCTGCATGATAACAGGCCTTCTATATTTAACCTCTTTCTTCTACCATCTACATTATCATGAGCATCATTTCTCAAAAGCACACATCCTTCAGTGTGACTCATCCCCATGACCTGCAGGATAAGGTTCTAACTCTTCAGCAGGACCTATAAAACCCTCTTCCATATCTGGCCAAGCAAGCCACCTCATCTCCAGGCTCAGGTCTCCTCATAATACTTCAGTATGTCCTTCACCTTAGACCCTTCATATTTCCCCAGATGGTCTCTGGCCTTTGATTTTTTATTTTTGTATTTTGTTGTTTTTGTATTTGCATTTTGTTTGTCCTGTTTATTCTGTGTGGACTGTCCTCTCTCTTCCTTCATCTCTGCCTAGAAAGCCTTCCCTCCTTTTCCAAGGCTCATCTCAGATTTCACCTGCTTGAGATGCCTTCTCCATCATTTCCACTCAGCGTGGGCTGCTCCCTGCACTGAGCTTCCACAGCACTGTCTTCTTCCCCAGGACATGTTCAACATCCAGAACTTAGTGCTTTAATAATTTATTTCTTTTCTTAAAATTCAGAAAAGTTTGAGCTCTGGTTGGATAGGAAATATTTTTCTATTATCCAACATGGTGTCTGTCATATAAAAAGCTCCCTCAACTATGAACAATATGTCAACTTTATAGCAATAGTAAAAGAAATATATTAAAAAAGTTTTATGTGGCTTTTTTTTTTTCTCATATCCATCCTCAGCTGGACCAGTCAGATTAGTCCATCTTTTGGCTTCCTCATTCTCCTCTAATGCTAACTTTCACTTTCCAATGTATTGGCTTTTAGTATTGCAAAGTATTAGAACTTGATATGCATATACATTGCTGGTGGTTTGGGATGATATTAGTATTTTAAGCTTAAACTTTTGAGTTTAATAGCCTATCTTTCTCTAAATTAAATCCATCAGTCACATAGTTCTGTGTTCCCCATTAGTGTTCCCACCATTGAAATGCCCTCACTATTCAATCCTAATTGGAAACATTTTGGGTGCAGAAGTGGTTTTTTGTGACTCTAACTTTACATTAATCTAAGGAAGGACTCTGAACCACTTTCACCTGCCTTAGTGGTTGCCCCATCTTTATTTGTGTGTGTGTGACCAGGATTTATAAATCAAGATCAGCACATCTAATTTTTCTCAAACCATCCTAAACTATCATGATCCTCTCTTTCCAGTGAGAGCAAGATTTTCCTCACAATTTGTCCTCCCCACTCTCCCAATGCCTTTTTCTTGATGGAAACTTCATATACACTGAAGTGGCTCCATGTGTTCTGTTATTGTTTTTAAAGCTATATTTTGTCAGATACATGCTTTCTGTTCACAAAGAAGCATTGCTATTTTCTTCTGAATGTACTGTCGGAGAGGGCAGAATATCCTTCTAAACAAAAAGAGAAAGCAATTTTTAACATATGCTGATAAGGAATGCAGGCCCCAGAGCATTTCCTTTAGTGATAAATCAAACTCTAATTCATGAATTAAAAAAAAAAAAATTCTTTCTGACTGTGGACAAGAATTTCTAAAGAGTGTGTGTGTGTGTGTGTGTGTGTGGACACTGACAGAGTGGGGAATAGAACAAATCATGGCCCCAAATTTCCTTTTAATGATTAGTTTCCTTTCTTTCCCCTATCTGGCTTTCTTATGTTTTTTTATTATTTTATTTGTTTCCACCTTTACTACTAATGCATGATTCTGCCTCTGCTAAACCATCTTTTTATATAGAAAGTAAAAGTTATAAAATACAAACACACTTTTAAGTTAACAATAGTAGGCTAATATTTATTGAACACTTACCATGTACCAGGCACTCTAATAAGTACTTTACACAGATTGTCTCATTTTGGTTATGAATTATAATCAAAGTGGAAATACTAAATGAAATGCTTAAAAGCAAAGTGGAAGCAATGCATTTTTAAAATGTAGAAACAGCCTAAATAATTTCTTTTGTCTTTATAAAACCACAGCCTTCAGTCTGCTTTTTATCCTCAGTTGCCACAGACAAATTAATCATCCTCTCATTTCTTGCTTTCATTTTAGTCAGAAAGCTTTAACAAAATATTTAGTATTTCTGGGATACCGGTCCACAGCCAGGCATTCTAAGTGTATCAGTGGGCTACATACGCTCAGGAGGATTATGAACAGTTACAGGAAACTAGACCTAGAGAAAAAAAGACTCATTTACCCACTTGACTTGTCAGCTATTTTAACCCTGCAACACAGGCTGTATTATATTAGTATGTCTATTTTTAGTCAGTCTAAAGTAGCAAATTCACTACTGCTAATTGTTCAGCAGTAAATAGCAAAGAAGAAATGAAGAGATGCAAAAATGTCTTCTTTCAAAGAATTTGAGTTTTGAAGTGATTTTACAGAGTTGAAAGTGAAGCCCAGAAACATTGGACATCCTGTAGAGCCACACAGCCCGTGAGCAATAGATGAGGTTGGAACCCGTGCAACTGTCTTTTGACTTTAGAGAATACATTTTCCTTTAATTTCTCCCTTTCCATCTGATTTCCTTATGCTGACTTTATTTATGTATTTTTGTAACAACATGATACCTTTTATTACTTTCTTTATTCTATTTCAAATTTGTCTTCTTAGTTTCTCTATACCCTCTTGCCTTTTACCTTCTTTTCTTGGTTTATAAAAGGTTTTATTCCCCTGAAGAACTTCTTTACTTTCATTATTTCAATAGTTTTGAATTACCTCTTACTTTTTCTATTTCCACTTGGGTCCTCCAAAAGGGGCTTAGAAATGTTAAAATATTGAATGTCAGCTCTCCAAATCAAATCAGCAAAAATAACAATGACCGAAAGCCAANTTTCTTGGTTTATAAAAGGTTTTATTCCCCTGAAGAACTTCTTTACTTTCATTATTTCAATAGTTTTGAATTACCTCTTACTTTTTCTATTTCCACTTGGGTCCTCCAAAAGGGGCTTAGAAATGTTAAAATATTGAATGTCAGCTCTCCAAATCAAATCAGCCAAAATAACAATGACCGAAAGCCAACAAAGAAGGAAAATGCTATTTAGCAAATATGTTCATCTTAGGTTTGAATTTGCCTTTTTTTTTTTTTTTTGGTGTTACAGCTGCAGCAGCTGAATCCTGTATGTTGAAATATGGATGTTTTTCATTTTGGAAGATAGTGATAAATCTGAGAGTAGAATAGTTATTCCAACAAAAATTATTTTCAAAAGTATGTATTTACATAAGAGAGAATAAATATGGCAGTATTGTGTTTTATTGCTTTTAACTAATAGTTTAGCAGTTAGTATACAATCTGGTAATTATTTGCTGGCTATTCTATGTTGATTCTACGTTATCCAACTAGAGTGCCATGAGGTATTACTGTGATTAGTTTCTATGCTAATTTTAAGTTTTAAATGTACTGGTACTAGACAGACATTTTTCCAAAGAAGACATACAGATGGCCAATAGGAACATGAAGAGGTATTCAGTATAGCTCATTAATAGAGAAATGCAAATCAAATCTACAATGAGGTGTAACCTCACACCACTCAGAATGGCCATTATCAAAAAGTCTACAAATAGTAAATGCTGGAGAGGGTGTGGAGAAAAGAGAACCCTCTTGTACTGTTAGTGGGAATGTAAATTGGTACAGCCACTATGGAAAACAGTATGGAGGTTCCTTAAAAAACTGAAAATGGAGTTATCACATGATCCAACAATCCCACTCCTGGGCATATATCCGAAGAAAATTAATTTAAAGATACATGGCCCCCAGTGTTCATAGCAACACTATTTACAATAGTCAAGACATGGAATCAACCCAGATATCCAATGATGGATGAATGGATAAACAAGATGTGGTACATATATACAAAGTAATATTACTCAATCATAAAATAGAATGAAATAATGCCATGTGGAGCAAAATGGATGAGCCTACATTGACATGAACCTGCCACGGGTGTACATATGCTCCCCATTCTGAACCCCCCTCCCACTCATGTCAATGTATGGCAAAACCAATCCAATATTGTAAAGTAATTAGCCTCCAATTAAAATAAATTTATATTAAAAAAAATGGTTGAACCCCTAGAGATTATACTAAAAGAGGTAAATCAGGGAAAGAATAATATACCACTTATACGTGGAATCTAAAATATGATACAAATAAACTTGTTTGAAAAACAGAAACAGATTCACAGACATAGAAAACATACTTATGGTTACCCAAGGGGGAGAGGGTGAGGGATAAATTAGGAGTTTGGGATTAGCAGATACAAACTACTATAAGTGAAATACATAAACAACAAAGTCCCACTGTATAGCACAGGGAACTATAGTCAATATCTTAGACTATAATTGGGAAGACTATAAAAAAGACTTTATTTATATATGTATGTATAACTGAATCAGTTTGCTTTACACCATAAATTAACACAAACTTGTAAATTAACTGTAATTTTTAAAAACTGTACTGGTATTGCATGTATGCATTAAAAACTGACATACATCTACTCAAATAAATTCCATTTCCTGTCTTGCCTGAATCACTTTCAAACATCAAGTTCAAATAAGAGGGCCAAGACTGACCTATATGCCCCTTTGACTGAAGAAATATAAAATGCTTCCTCGCATAGGAACTGAGATATGGTAAGATTTCCTTTATCTTTCTCTTATTTCCCCACAGCGATCTCCTCTAACCTGCACCTGTGACCTGCACACATGAGGCCTGCAATGTAACACAGAAAGGCAGAGACAGGAGAGGGACAGAGGGAAGCTTGGGAGAGAACATTGATGAGCACAGGCACCTCAGCACTTAAATCACTACCACCACCATTATTAAAATGCAATGGTTTGTTCACGCTGTCTTGGGAAACTTTTTAAAAAACACACAAAAACCTGAGGTATTTAAAAACACTTTTCAGCTGTGTATACATGTGTGTTTGGTTATTTTGTTTGGCCCAGAGAGAATTAAAAGGACCAAGGGAATGTTCACTCACCCTATCCAACTTTGTCATTTCGCAGTAAAGTGTCATTTCTGATCACTGGTCTAGTTAAACATGTGCACAGAGTACCTAATTGTCTGGGTTGATCCGAACAACACTTCCTCACTTTCCTGGCAGGAGTTATGACCAGAACAGGACATTTATGAGAAATTAGCCTTGGCCCACAACGTGCTTAGTGTAGAAAGGAGTCCAGAAAGAGGGTTTAGTGGAAATGAGGAAGTGGCTTTAAAAGAAATAGAATATAGTCACTTCTTCTTTGTACTCCTTTCAATGACGACTTTTATAAGAATTTTATTTTGTTTCCTATAGAACTGCCTTTAGTAGTATCTACCGCCCCCCTTAATGTTCATTCAAATCTACATTACAGCTGAATTAAAGAAAACATTGAGGCATCTAGCTAGGAAAACAGAATTTTAAAAGATAAATAGAGAACAATACATTGCAATTTAAGGAAAATTCCCCTGCTATTCAAGTCCAAACTGGTTTTTCCCTTCTTTGCCTTCTGCAACATTTTAATCTGCCCCACTAAATAAGTCTTGATTGTCTACTCTATTGTATTTATGCCAGTTCAAAAGAGACAATAATATGTAAGCAAGTAAGACAATGTTCATGACTATGCTTTGTAAACAATCAAGTACTGTGTTGTGTATTTAAATTTACTTTGTTACTTATGGTTCTTAATTCATGTGATAATTACTTATTATCAACCACTGAAGAGCATTATCACTCAATGCTAATATTCTTCAAGGATGAATCCTTTAATGCCAGATATGCCTTCTGAGAGAAGCATTCAATTTGAAAGGCAAGAGTTCAATTTCCCTTATTCCTAAATTCATGTTTCTTTTCTCCTTTGAATGAATTAGTTAGATTTTTCAATTGGAAAATGACAATTATTTCTACATTGTTACATAGGTTCTAAAGATACCAAAAGACTTCAACAAAAAACAAAGTAATTTAAAAAATTGATTCCAATGACTATTAATAATCCCTGAAAAGTAATCTTGAAGACAGAGGCTCTTCTGATATTATCTTTGAATTTTTTTTGGAAACTGGAAAACCATATTATAGAGGCAGGCTTATTTAAAGTATGTTAAATGAATGAATAGAAGTCCTAGAGTAGGGAAATGCATCTGTGACCAGCAGACCTTGTCTGTAACCACTGCTACCAAAACAGAATTAGCATCATGAAAGTTATCTGGTTATCAAATGAGAAATGGTGTGCAAATGGTTTTTGTTTTAGAAATCAGACTCCTGGGTTAATAATCATGGAGCATAAATTTGTCTATTACAGGTTTCCTATGAAAATGATTTATTAACTTTCATTCTGTGATGGAGGTTTTATGTTGTACAATACTTAGGTTTGTTTTAATAAGGACATCTATTCGGAATTGCTACATTCTTGAATGTTGTCTTAATAACAAAAGTGTGCCTAAATTAATTGGAAAAGACAAAGCATATACAAAATAGAGAAGGGAGAAATATCAATGATAGCAGGAAAAATCTGTAACCTGGAGACAAAGGATTTATTGACTTTTAAAAAATACTCCAAAAGAAGTATTATAGGGCACTTTTATAGGACAACACTATATGCATTATCTTATCTCCTTTGTTAAATCCAGTTCCTATTCCTGTTCTGTACTGTTTCCCATGATTTTCTTCTCCTCCCTCAATTTGCTTTATTTATCCCATTTCTCATTGAGGCCAGCCCTAGAGTTTGTGTACAAGTCCATATTTGAAGCTACATGCAGAAATTTCTTTTTAAACATCTTATTCTCATCTCAACTCCAAAAGCAGAAAATCTGAATTCATTCTTTCAAAATATCTGCTGTAGTATACTACCTTACTTACTTTCCTCTTTGTTCAGTCACCTATTAGGAGAGCTTGGTCTCATTCTTCTTTTATTTGCTAATAGCTAAATTCTCTCCAAAACATTTATCCTTTCAAACAGGTGTGGGATGTTTGTAGGCATAAAGACACATTTACAAGAGTTCCCCTCCCTGATAGCAGTAAAGCTAACCAAAAGAACTTTTTCAAAAAAGAACAACTAAAACCATCTGTGCTGACCTTTAGAAAGGTCTTAACCTCATAATAAAAACCCAACGACATCATCAAGATGCAAGTTCAGTCTGATTTATACAGTACACTAGTTTCTCAACACAGTACAATAATTATCACTTAAGTGAAAGAAATAAAAATGTTGCAGAAACAAGAAACACATGAATATGTAGGGCTTTAAAAATATTAGTACCTACTATCTAGAGAGGCATAGCCTATAAACATGAATGGGTTGTGGAAAAGAACAGAAATATTGTCTTGAGTCAATTCCTCAATTACAACTCAGCCAGAATCTGAGAAAGCCCTAAATTAAGCAGGTTCTTACTTGAGAGGGGTATGATTTAAAAGCAGGTCTACTCTGAACCAAAATCACTGCAGATGGTGATTGCAGCCATGAAATCAAAAGACGCTTACTCCTTGGAAGAAAAGTTATGACCAACCTAGATAGCATATTCAAAAGCAGAGACATTACTTTGCCAACAAAGGTCTGTCTAGTCAAGGCTATGGTTTTTCCTGTGGTCATGTATGGATGTGAAAGTTGGACTGTGAAGAAGGATGACCACTGAAGAATTGATGCTTTTGAACTGTGGTGTTGGAGAAGGCTCTTGAGAGTCCCTTGGACTGCAAGGAGATCCAACCAGTCCATTCTAAAGGAGATCAGTCCTGGGTGTTCTTTGGAAGGAATGATGCTAAAGCTCAAACTTCAGTACTTTGGCCACCTCATGTAAAGTGTTGACTCATTGGAAAAGACTCTGATGCTGGGAGGGATTGGGGGCAGGAGGAGAAGGGGACAACAGAGGATGAGATGGATAGATGGCATCACTGACTTGATGCACGTGAGTTTGAGTGAACTCCGGGAGCTGGTGATGGACAGGGAGGCCTGGCGTGCTGCAATTCATAGGGTTGCAAAGAGTCAGACACGACTGAGTGACTGAACTGAACTGAACTGTGAAACAAACTTAAAAAGCACTAAAAACAGAAGCATAGAATGCCAATCTGGCTGACTTTTCATTCAGAAGTGGACAGACTGAAGCAAGAGAACAAACCAATTCCCAGCAACACCATCTGTACTGTTGTGGTATGTCAAGCTTGCTAGATGTGGAGCCTGGACTTACAATAAACTGTGACAGAAACAGCAGGAGAAATCTCTTTGACCACACTGCCTATGTCCCCACTTCCCTTCCTTTGGTCTTCAGAAAATGAAGAACTTAAGCTTGCAAACCTCCATCTATATAGTTTCTGAAGAAGAAGTTCTGGAGGGAGTCATGAAGATGACTCCCTCCTTATTTTAAGGAAAATAGCAAGTAGATGGGAAAATAGTGGAAACAGTGGCTGACTTTATTTTGGGGGTTTCAAAATCAATGCAGATGGTGACTGCAGCCATGAAATTAAAAGATACTTGCTCCTTGGAAGGAAAGTTATGACCAACCTAAACAGCATATTAAAAGGCAGAGATATTACTTTGCCAACAAAGGTCCATCTAGTCAAGGCTATGATTTATTCCACTAGTCATTTATGGATGTGAGAGTTGGACTCTAAAGAAAGCTGAGCACTGAAGAATTGATGCTTTTGAACTGTGGTGTTGGAGAAGACTCTTGAGAGTCCCTTGGACTGCAAGGAGATTCAACCAGTCCATCCTAAATGAGATCAGTCTTGAGTGTTCATTGGAAGGACTGATGTTGAAGCTGAAACTCTAATACTTTGGCCACCTGATGTGAAGAACTGACTCATTTGAAAAGACCCTGATGCTGGGAAAGATTGAAGGCAGGAGGAAAAGGGGACGACAGAGGATGAGATGGCTGGATAGCATCACCGACTCAATGGAGATGATTTTGAGTAGGTTCTGGGAGTTGGTAATGGACAGGGAGTCCTGGCGTACTGCAATACATAGGGTTGCAGAGAGCCAGACATGACTGAGCAACTGAACTGAGCTGAGCAGAACATGTAGGCATGCCCCCAGTCAAAGTAAGAAAGTTGCATGAGGGAAAGTACCATATGACTTTGTTCATCATTCTATGCTCAGTACCTCTGGCAGCATCTGGCATAAAGGGGGCTCCTTAAAAATTTGATGAATAAATTATATTGCAGAAGGTAGGAGTAAGGATTCTGAAGTTAGAGGGATGATTAAGAGGACTACTTCGGCATCTTCTTAGCTTTGTGCCTTGGACAAATTATATAGTGCTCTATACTCTCGTATGTACAGTGCAAGTAATAGTAGTATTAACTCGTGGATATTAAAAGACATAACATATTTAAGATATTCAGCACATGACTCTGCTGGTTATTCTCTGGTCCCCCAGATTAGCTCTCAAGCAATGCCATTTCTCCTTTTACCTCTTCAGACCAAGGAAGCCATAAGTGTCCCCCATTGTTGCTGGTCTCTGGGCTTCTCAACATCCTTTATTGGTTTCCTTAGTCCTGATCACAGCTCTGTAAAGGCTACTTAAGTAGACATTTCTTGAATCTTCTGAATTGGATTTTTTTTTTTTTTTTTTGCTAATAGAATTTTGAGTGATGCAGGGCCTAGAAATAAAGAATAATTTAAAAAGGGTTAACTTTTGGTGGTGATAATTAGCAGGAGTAGTTGCATTGGTAGTCTTAGCAATCATAGAGTAGTACCAGTAAGGACAGTGGCAACTGTTGTTATTACTGTTATGAGCAGATCAAGATACAAAAGAAAATCTGCTAAGGCAAAAAAAATTTCTAAAATGAATATTATATTTCCTAAGATGGGAGACAAGCCTAGACCATAACAATATTGGATTATCAAGAAAATTGAAGATGATGTGGAAATTTTTTATTCCAAATGTATTTAAAATTTGATGTAAAATGATCCATCAATAAATACAACAATACTAAGGAGAGAACTAGTGAAGAAAAATGTTGCTCAAAAATATAAGAATTAATTTTAACCAGAACACATTCAGAAAATAAAATCAGTAACTAATTTGAGAACTTCATAATTCTTAACCAAGAATTATAAAATAGATAATAGATTCCAATATATGGATACTTGATTTTCCGAAAAACAGAACAGAAAAAAATATTTAAAGAAATACAAGAATTACAATATTTTAATGAATTAACATGGTTTTTAATTCAGGAACTCTCTGTCCATTAGAGACAGAGAGAGACAAGACAGAGAAGGGGAGAAGGTAATACTGTGTGGATCATTTTCAGTGATTTTAAAAGATTATTCATTCTGCAGGTAAAAGAAGTGGATCAGATTAACAAGTGATATCAGACTTCTCTTTTAGCAATTTTGGATATAGGAAAGCAATAAAAATATTATTAACAGGTATTGAATATAAATTTGTGAACCAAGAATTAAATATTCAATTAAGCTTTTCACATATCAGTTTAGGAAAATAGGCTTGAATACATGATTCAAAAGTCTGCACATGTCTGTTCTAAAAAAAATTATTTGCAAGTATATTCTAGTCACACCAAAAAATGCATTAAGATGAAGAATTCACAAATGAGCAAGCCAAGGGACTATACTGGTGAGTATGAGGTGATAAAATTGCTTTAATTTCTTTAACTATCATAGTAAAAACCAACAGATGTGTCTTTATACTCAAGTTTCTAAATGGAGAGATGTGTTTTAATGGGCAAAAGCAAACACTAAGGGAAAATATTAGATAATCTGTACCTTGCTGAATACTTAAGGACTGTGTGTTGATTTGGGGTAGTGGATAAGGATGTCTATGAAGCAGTCACAGGGGTAAAGAAAACAAATAAAAGAGATTGTATCACAAAATATTAAAGCCAAAGGAAATAAAAATAAAATGAAGGATGTAAAGTCAAATATGCCTGTAAATGTCACCCCACTCCAGTACTCTTGCTGGAAAATCCCATGGATGCAGGAACCTGGTAGGCTACAGTCCATAGGGTCACGAAGAGTCAGACACGACTGAGTGACTTCACTTTTCACTTTCATGCATTGGAGAAGGAAATGGCAACCCACTCCAGTATTCTTGCTTGGAGAATCCCAGGGACAGAGGTGCCTAGTGGGCTGCCATCTATGGGGCTGCACAGAGTCGGACATGACTGAAGCGACTTAGCAGCAGCAGCAGCAATAGTTATAAGTGAAATAGTCATCTTTTAAAGACACTTTAGAAAGGAGTTAACCATTCACCATAGTCAAGTGGGATTTACCCCAGGTTTGCGAGAATTTTTCCATATCCACAGACCACAGACCAATCCACATTAACAAATTTAAGAATGAAAACCATATAATCATTTTAATAGGTACAGAAAGAGTTTCTGATAAAATTCAGCATCCATTTTATGATAAAAGTCTTCAGAAAGTGGGCACAGAGGAAACATACCTCAACATAATAAAGGCCATATATTAATATGATAAAATCACAGCTTGCTCCATGGAAAAAGGTTATAACAAACCTAGACAGCATATTAAAAAGCAGAGACATCATTTTGTCAACAAAGGTCCATCTAGTCAAAGCTATGTTTTTTCCAGTACTCATGTGAGACCGTAAAGAAGGCTGAGTGCTAAAGAATTGATGCTTTTGAATTGTGGTGCTAGAAAAGACTCTAGAGAGTCCCTTGGATAGCAAGGAGATCAAATCAGCCAATTCTAAAGGAAATCAACCTTGAATATTCATTGGAAGGACTGATGCTGAGGCTGAAGCTCCAATATTTTGGCCACCTGTTGCAAAGAGCTGACTCATCAAAAAGACCATGAAGATGGGAAATATCGAGAGCAGGAAGAGAAGGGTTGGACAGAGGATCAGATGTTTGGATGACACCATCAACTCAGTGGACATGAGTTTGAGCAAACTCTGGGAGATAGTGAAGGACAGGGAAGTCTGGTGTGCTGCAGCCCATGGGGTCACAAATAGTCAGACATAACTGAATGCCTGAACAACAACAATAGCTAACAAAATACTCAATGGTTAAAAGCTGATAGCATGTCCTCTAAGATCAGTTATAAGACAAGGGTTCCCCACTCTCATGACTTTTATTCAACATAGGTTTGTAAGTCCTTAGCTACAGCCATCAGACAAGAAAAATAAATAAAATGAATCCCACCTAGAAGAAAGAACTAGAACTATAAATGCTTGCCTAAACATAAAATCCTAAAGACACCATTAGAAAACTCGAGCTCATAAATGAATTTTATCAAGTTGCTGGATACATAACTATTATATAGAAATATGTTGCATTTCTGTTCACTAACAATGAAATATCAGAAAGAAAAATCACTGCAGATGGTGACTGCAGCCATGAAATTAAAAGACGCTTACTTCTTGGAAGAAAAGTTATGACCAACCTAGATAGTATATTCAAAAGCAGAGACATTACTTTGCCGACTAAGGTCCGTTTAGTCAAGGCTATGGTTTTTCCTGTGGTCATGTATGGATGTGAGAGTTGGACTGTGAAGAAAGCTGAGCACCGAAGAATTGATGCTTTTGAACTGTGGTGTTGGAGAATAGTATAGAATCTGCCTGCAATGTGGAAGACGTGGGTTTGATCCCTGTGTTGGGAAGATTCCCTGGAGGAAGGCAGGGCATCTGACTCCAGTATTGTTGCCTGGAGAATCCCCATGGACAGAGAAGCCTGGCAGGCTACAGTCCATGGGGTCACAAAGAGTCGGACATGACTGAGTCACTAAGCATCATGCTCCATGATCAATTAACGTATGACAAAGGATGCAAAATATACCACTTCAATAAGTGTTGCTGGGAAAACTAGACAACTACATGTAAAAGAATGAAATTAGAACATTCTCTAACTCCCTATTAAAAAAAAGATCTCAAAATGTATTAAAAACCTAAATGTAAGACCAGATACTGTTAAGCTCCTAGAGGAAAACGTAGGCAGAACACTCCTCAACATAAATCACAGCAGTATTTTCAGGGGGGATCTGCAGGCCTCAGTGAACCAAGAACTTCTAGATGTGCAAGCTGGGTTTCAAAGAGGCAAAGGAACCAGAGATCAAATTGCTAACATTCGTTGGATAATGGGGAAAGCAAGGGAGTTCTAGAAAACATCTATTTCAGGTTCATTGATTATGCTAATGCCTTTGACTGTGTGGATCACAAAAAACTATGGGAAAATTTTAAAGAGATGGGAGTACCAGACTACTTTACCTCTATCCTAAGAAACCTGTATGTGGGTCAAGAAGCAACAGTCAGAACAGGATATGGGACAACTCATCCTGGAATGTGAAGTCAAGTGGGTCTTAGGAAGCATCACTACAAACAAAGCTAGTGGAGGTGATGGAATCTCAGTTGAGGTATTTCAAATCCTGAAAGATGATGCTGTGAAAGTGCTGCACTCAATATGCCAGCAAATTTGGAAAACTCAGTGGTGGCCGCAGGACTGGAAAAGGTCAGTTTTCATTCTAATCTCAAAGAAAGGCAATGCCAAAGAATGTTCAAACCACCACACAATTCCACTCATCTCACATGCTAGTAAAGTAATGCTCAAAATTCTCCAAGCTAGGCTTCAGCAATACGTGAACCATGAACTCCCTGATGTTCAAGCTGGTTTTAGAAAAGGCAAGAAACCAGAGATCAAATTGCCAACATCTGCTGGATCATCAAAAAATCAAGAGAGTTCCAGAAAAACTTCATGTCAAATAGATGGCAAAACAGTGTAAACAGTGGCAGAATTTATTTTGGGGGGCTCCAAAATCACTGCAGATGGTGAATGCAGCTATGAAATTAAAAGACGCTTACTCCTTGGAAGAAAAGTTATGACTAACCTAGACAGCATATTAAAAAGCAGAGCTATTACTTTGCCAACAAAGGTCTGTCTAGTAAAATCTATGGTTTTCTCAGTAGTCATGTATGGATACGAGAGTTGGACTCTAAAGAAAGCTGAGTGCCAAAGAATTGATGCTTTTGAACTGTGGTGTTGGAGAAGACTCTTGAGAGTCCCTTGGGCTGCAAGGAGATCCATCCAGTCCATCCTAAAGGAGATCAGTCCTGAGTGTTCATTGGAAGGACTGATTTTGAAGCTGAAACTCCAATACTTTGGCCACCTGATGCGAAGAGCTGATTCACTGGAAAAGATCCTGATGCTGGGAAAGACTGAAGGCGAGAGTAGAAGGGGATGGCAGAGGATGAGATGGTTGGATGGCATCACTGACTCAATGGACATGAGTTTGAGTAGGCGCTGGGAGTTGGTGATGGAAAGGGAGGCCTGGCATGCTGTGGTTCACGGGGTCCCAAAGAATTGGACAAGACTGAGTGACTGAACTGAACTGAACTGACTGGTTCAAAACTGGGAAAGGAGTACAACAAGACTGTATATTGTCACCCTGTTAATTCAACTTATATGCAGTATATATCATGTGAAATGGTGGGCTGGATGAAGTACAAGCTGGAATCAAGATTGTCAGGTGAAATATCAACAGCCTCTTAAGTGCAGATGATACCACTCTAATGGCAGAAAGTGAAGAGGAACTAAAGAGCCTCTTGGTGGCAATGAAAGAGGAGTGTTACAAGCTGGCTAAAAACTCAACATTCAAAAAACTAAGATCATGGCATCCAGTCCGACCATTTCCCAGCAAATAAAAGAGGAAAAATTGAAAGTAGTGACAGATTTTATTTTCTTGGGCTCTAAATTCACCACTGATGGTGACTGCAGCTGTGAAATTAAAAAATGCTTGCTCGTTGGAAGGAAAGCTATGACAAACCTAGACAGTGTATTAAAAAGCAGAGACATCACTTTGCTGACAAAGGTCTGTCTGTATAGTCAAAACTATACTTTTCCCAGTGGTCAAGTATGGATGTGAGAGCTCGTCCACAAATAAGACTGAGCACCAAAGTTTGTGCTTTCACATTGTGGTGCAGAAGACGCCTGAGAGTCCCTTGGATAGCAAGGAGATTAAAGCTGTCAATCCTAAAGGAAATCAACCCAGAATATTCCCTGGAAATCCTGTTGCTGAAGTTCTAATACTTTAGCCACCTGATGTGAAGAGTTGCCTCATTGGAAAAGACACGGTGCTGGGAAAGATTGAAGGCAAAAGGAGAATGGGGCAGTAGAGGATGAGTCAGTTAGATAGCATCACTGACTCAATGGACATGAATTTGAGAAAACTTCAGGAGACGGTGGAGGACAGGGAGCCTGGCAGGCTACAGTCCATGGGGTCACAAACAGTTAGATATGACTTAGCAACTGAACGAACAACAGCCTAGAATAATGAAAATAAAAACAAAAATAAACAAATGCGGCCTAATTAAAT
The DNA here is from genome assembly GCA_006410635.1 of Cephalophus harveyi. NCBI lineage: Eukaryota > Metazoa > Chordata > Mammalia > Artiodactyla > Bovidae > Cephalophus > Cephalophus harveyi. The sequence goes on from SJYT01072534.1 coordinate 495,476, forward strand.
TTAAAAGCTTTTGTGCTTAAAGAAAACCATAAACAAAATGAAAGGGCAATCCACCAAATGTGAGAAAATATTTGCAAACGATATGACTGACAAGGGATTAATTTCTGAAATATTCTATCAGCTCATACAGCTTAATATAAAGAGAAACCTAATTAAAAATGAGCAGAAAATAAGCAGTTCTAAAGTCTAAATAGCAGTCTAAACAGGCAGTTCTCCAAGGAAGACATGTAGATGGCCAATAGGCATCTATATGAAAAGATATTGAATATTCCCTATTATTAGACAAATGCAAATCTAAACTGCAATGATGTATCACCTCACACCACTCAGAATGGCCATCTAAAGGGTCTAAAGAAAAGGGAACCCTCCTATACTGTTGGTAGGAATGTAAATTGTTGCAGTCACTATGGAAAACAGTATGGAAGTTCTTTAAAAAATTGAAAATAGAGTTACTGTATGATCCTGCAATCTTACTCCTGGGCATGTATCTGAAGAAAACTCAAATTTGGAGATAAATGCACCCCAGTGTTCATGACAGAACTATTTACAATAGCCAAGATATGGAAGTAACCTGAATGTGCATCAGTAGGTGATGGATAAAGATGTGATATATGTATACACACACACTGAGGAATATTACTCAGCTATAAAAGAGTGAAATAATGCCATTTACAGCAACATGAATGGACCTCGAGATTACCATATTGAGTGAAGTCAATCAGAGAAAAACACATATGATATCACTTATATGTGAAATTTAAAAACAATGATACCAAGGAACTTATTTACAAAACAGAAATGACTCACAGACAAAACAAATAAACTTTTGGTTACCAAGGGGACATTGTTTCCTTTATAAAATTGCTTGTTCTGAGTCTCATTTGTGTCTGTGTTTATACCATTTGGTATTCTTTTTTATTTTTTCTTTCCTTTAAATATTATTGGGCATTTTTCTGTCATTCAGCTTGTTACTTGTAACAATTTGGTCCTTTGAAACCTTGCTTTTAAGGTTTGTTAAAGCAATTCTGGACAGCCTTTAGGGTTAATTTGGCCCCATCACTGAGGCAATGTTTTATTAGGACTGACAAATTTTCTGCATACTAGTAAAGCTTTCTACACTAGCTGCTGGGAGTACAAACTATGCTTGCCCTTGTTTACACTCTTGGGATTATTCTGCTTATTCCTTTCCAGTTGTTCTTTGCCCAGTGTTGGGCTACTTCCTAATACACAGGTGCAGATCAACGCTGAGCCAGTAACTTGAGGGGACATTTCAGCACATCTCCTACGCTCTCTCTTCATACAGTTCTCTCTTTCCTGGTACTCAGCCTTGCAAATCCTATTTATCTTGGCTTTTCCAGAACTTTAAATTCTTAAACTCCCTGGTGGTGCAGAGGTTAAAGTGCCTGCCTGCAATGTTGGAGACCTGGGTTCGATCCCTGGGTCTGGAAGATCCCCTGGAGAAGGAAATGGCAACCTACTCCAGTATTCTTGCCTGGAGAATCCCATGGACGGAGGAGCTTGGTGGGCTACAGTCCATGGGTGGCAAAGAGTCGGACACGGCTGAGCGACTTCACCTTCACTTTCAGCAAGTCTTCCACGTTCTGTCTTCCTTCTGTTGATATTCAGAAACTTGCTCTGAAAGCCTTCATAGGTCTCAATTTACTTACTTCCCTTTTCTTACAAACCACTGACCTGTGTTATCTGTTGTTCAATGCCTGAAAACTGTTGTTTCATATATTCTGTATAGTTTTCTAGTTGTGCAATGTGGGAGATAAATTCCCATCTCTGTTATTCCATCATACAGAAGCAGATGTCCTCATGCTAAAATCAGACAAACTTGGATTTAAGGTACATCTTTAAAGTGTAGTGTTATAAATATAACTCATCATCCATTTCACAAATTTTGACTGTTTACCATGTGCTGACACTTTTCTGTAACTGAGTAATTTTTAAAAGAGTCAATATTTCTGCTCTCAAAAAATTTCTAATAGAAGGCAGAAATAGAGTAATAATATCTCAAAATAAAACGATCAATAGTGAGTGCTGTATTATTAAAATTTAATAAATTTAATTGCTTCAAAAATAGTGCTGTAGAGAGAAGAAAAGAAGAGTGATATATAGTAAATATAAAGTGCCTATCTGATCAGAGATTTCTGAGACACTGCTATTTCAGCTAAGATAAAAATAAAAGAAGGAAACTGCCATGCACAAAACTGGGCAAAGAGCATTCCAGAAAGTGAAAATCACTAATGCAGACACTCAAATAGTGAAAAACCTTTACCTACTTGAGAAGTAAGGAAATGGCCAGTGTGTTCAGAGATGATGGGGAAAGAGGAGAAAGATACCGATAGACAGGCTCAAGCCGAATCTGTATACTTTGTGAGCAGAGCTGAAAGTGTGGATTTACTCTAAGTGGGGTAGGGATGGAAATCTGTTGGAAGGGTTAAGCAGTGAGGCTCATTCAACTAAACAACAGAGTTATTTTAAAATACTATGTGAGAACCAAGAGTAGAATCAGGAGATCACTTTAAAATTCACTTCAGTAATCTAAGCAAGATACAACTGGCTTATTAGGATTTTTAGTGGAGAGAGTGCAAAGTGAACGGATTTAAAATTAGTGTAGACAATGGAATATGATTCAGTCATAAAAAATAATAAAATAATTCCATCTGCAGCAAAATGGATGGACCAAGAGATTATCATACTAAGTGAAGTAAATCAATTCAGTTCAGTTCAGTCACTCAGTGGTGTCTGACTCTTTGTGAACCCATGAATTGCAGCATGCCAGGCCTCCCTGTCCATCACCAACTCCCAGAGTTCACCCAAACTCACGTCCATCGAGTTGGTGATGCCATCCAGCCATCTCATCCTCTGTTGTCCCCTTCTCCTCCTGCCCCCAATCCCTCCCAGCATCTAAGTCTTTTCCAATGAGTCAACTCTTTGCATAAGGTGGCTAAAGTACTGGAGTTTCAGCTTTAGCATCATTCCTCCCAAAGAACACCCAAGACTGATCTCCTTTAGAATGGACTGGTTGGATCGCCTTGTAGTCCAAGGGACTCTCAAGAGTCTTTTCCAACACACAGTAAATCAGAGAAAGACAAATATGATATTTCTTATATGTGGAATTTAAAAGAAATATATACAAGTTAACTTATTTACAAAATAGAAAGAGACTCATAGACATAGAAAACAAATTATGATTACCAAAGGAGAAAGTAGGGGGAGGGATACATTAAGAGTTTGGGATTAACATATACACACTACTATACATAAAATAGATAAATAGCAAGGACCTACTGTACAGCACAGGGAACTCTATTCAATATTCTGTATTAACTTATATAGGGAAATAATCTGAAATAGAATGCTGCTGCTAAGTCGCTTCAGTCGTGTCCGACTCTGTGCAACCCCATAGACGGCAGCCCACCAGGTTCCCCCATCCCTGGGATTCTCCAGGCAAGAACACTGGAGTGGGTTGCCATTTTCTTCTCCGGAAATAGAATAGATATATGTATATGATTAACTGAATTAGGCTTCCCTGGTGGCATACATGGTACAGAATCTTCCTGCAATGCAGGACACTTGGGTTCAATCCCTGGAAAATCCCCTGGAGAAGGGAATGGCAACCCACTCCAATATTCTTGCCTGGAGAATTCCATGGACCAAGGAGCCGGGTGAGCTACACTCCATGGGGTTGCAAAGAGTTGAACAAAGATGTAAAGATGGGCCCAATAAAGGACAGAAAGGGTATGGACCTAACAGAAGCAGAAGATATTAAGAAGTAGCAAGAATACACAGAAGAAATGTACAAAAAAGGTCTTGATGACCTGGATAAACACAATGGTGTGATCATTCACCTAGAGCAAGACATCCTGGAGTGTGAAGTTAAGTGGGCTTTAGGAAACATTACTGCCAGCAAGCTAGTGGAGGTGACAGAATTCCAGCTGAGCTTTTTAAAATCCTAAAAGATGATGCTGTTAAAGTGCTGCACTCAATATGCCAGTAAATTTGGAAAACTTAGCAGTGGTCACAGGATTAGAAAAGGTCAGATTTCATTCCAATCGCAAAGAAGGGCAACCAAAGAATGTTCAAGCTACCACACAATTGTGCTCATTTCACATGCTAGCAAGGTAATATTCAAAGTCCTTTAAGCTAGGCTTCAGCAGTATATGAAACAAGAACTTGCAGATATATAATCTGAATTTAGAAAAGGTTGAGGAGCCAGAGATAAAATTGACAACATCTGTTGGCTCATAGAGAAAGAAAGGAAATTCCAGAAGAAGTATTTACTTCTGCTTCATTGATGATGCTAAACCTTTGACTGTGTGGATTACAAACAGTGGGAATACAAGACCAACTTACCTGTCTCCTGAGAAACCTGTATGCAGGTCAAGAAGCAACAGTTAGAAATGACATGGAACAACAGACTGGCTCAAAATTGGGAAAGGAGAATATCAAGGCTGTATATTGTCACCCTCCTTATTTAACTTCTATGCAGAGTACATCATGCAAAATGCCGGGCTGGATGAATCACAAGCTGGAATCAAGATTGCCAGGAGAAATAACAATAACCTCGATATGCAGATGAAACTACCCTAATGGCAGAAAGTGAAGAAGAACAAAAGAACCTCTTGATGAAGGTAAAAGAGGAGAGTGAAAAAGCTGTCTTAAAACTCAACATTAAAAAAAAACTAGGATCATGGCATCTGGTCCTAATACTTCATGACAAATAGATGAGGAAACAGTGCAAACAGGGACAGAATTTATTTCCTTGGACTTCAAAATCACTATGGACAGCAACTGCAGCAATGAAATTAAAAGACACTTGCTCCTTGGAATAAAAGCTATGACAAACCTAGACAACATATTAAAAAGCAGAGACATCACTTTGCCAACAAATGTCCATATAATCAAAGCTATGGTTTTTCCAGCATTCATGTGCAGATGTGAGAGCTGGACCATAAAGAAGTCTGAGTACCAGAGAATTGATGCTTTTAAACTGTGGTATTGGAGAAAATTCTTGAGAGTCCCTTGGACTGCAAGGAGATCAAACCAGTCAATTATAAAGGAAATCAGTCCTGAATATTCATTGGAAAGACTGATGCTGAAGCTCCAATACTTCAGCTACCTGATGTGAAGAGCTGACTCTTCAGAAAAGACCCTGATGCTGGGAAAGATTGGGGGCAGGAAGAGAAGGGGGTGACAGAGCATGAGATTGTTGGATGGCATCATTGACTCAATGGACATGAGTTTGAACAAACTCTGGGAGACAGGGAAGGACAAGAAAGCCTGAAATGCTGCAGTCCATAGGGTCACAGAGTTGCCACAATTGAGTGAATGAACAACAAATAACTGAATCACTTTGCTATACATCTGAAACTAACACAACATTGTAAATCAACTACACTCCAACATAAAGTAAAAATTATTAAAAGCAAAGACATATTGGAGATAGCCAGGGAAATCTGAAGAATGGTGAGGATATTAGATGATAATAAAAATTTTCTGCTAATTTTGCTAGGTATCACAATATCAATACTGTGGTTTTTCTTTAAAAGAAACACAGTAAATATGTCAGAATGTTATTAATGTTAAAAATCTAGGTGCTGAGGAAAAAAAAAAAAACTTCAAGTTACAAATAACTTTTAAGTGATTTATACTATTCCATAGCACAAAAAAGGCTTGACAGGTGGTGCTAGTGGTAAAGAACCTGCTTGCCAAAGCAGGACATGCAGATTCGATCCCTGGATTAGAAAGATCCCTAGAGGAGGGCATAGCAACCCACTCCAGTATTCTAGCCTGGAGAATCTCATAGAAAGAGAAGCCTGATAGGCTATGGTCCACAGGGTCGCAAAGAGTCGGACACACTGAAGTGACTTAGCACGTATGCAGAACATAAAGAACAAAAGCTAGCTCCACATTTTAAATGAAGTCAGCAAAACTCAAAAATATTACTTACCAATAAAAACAAAAAAAGGATAGAATTTCAGTCCAGCCCCACTTATAAATATTCATATAAATATCCTAAATAAAATGTTAACAATTAGAATCTAGAAAAACATGGAAAGCCTTATATATCCATGATCAACACAGATTCAATCCAAGAATGCTAGGCAATTCAGTAGAAAATCTATTGCTGTAAATGATCATTATAATGAGCAAGTGAGGAATATTATTGTTCCAATAGATTTCCCAAAAAGTATTTAGTAAAACTCAGTATTCATTTCTGATTTTTTAATGAAAGGATTATATGGGTTTTACCTAACACACTACACACTCTCACATACACACACATATAAACTCATGGTATATATTCTATACATAAAACTAAAAGTCTATACTGGGCTTAATTGTGTATCTAAGAAGGTTAATTCTGGAAGATATGATCAAATAATCTTAGGAATTTCTCTATTAAGAACATCCTTAAAAGTCTGTGAAATGTAAAAGGCATAAAAGATATCTTAAGAACTCTGAGTCACTGTATAAAAGAAAATTGTTTATTTAATGGATAAACTAACAAAATCTGAGACTTCTTTTCCCAGCTCACCTATTATCATGGTCCAGAAGATTATCTTCTCTTATTATCAGTTCTGAATAACTGTACTAAAAAATTTCCATTCAAATCAAGAACATGATTGTCATCGAGCCATTGCAATTAGATAATAGAATAAAATATGATATCTAGCTATTAGAGAAGTGAAATTATTATTATACGGATAATATACTTGAATAGAATTTTCAAGAAAACATTGAAAAATATAAGATAAGTTGAGAGTTTAGTAGATCAGTGGAATAAGATAGAAAACCCAGAAATAAACCCATGCACCTATGGTCAATTAATCTATGACTAACAACAGACTGGTTCCAAATTGGGGAAGGAGTACGTCAAGGTTATATATTGTCATCCTGCTTAGTTAACTTATATGCAGAGTACATCATGTGAAATGCCAGGCTTGATGAAGCACAAGCTGAAATCAAGATTGCTGGGAGAAATATGAATAACGTCATATATGTAGATGACACCACCCTTATGGCAGAAAGCAAAGAAGAACTAAAGAGCCTCTTAATGAAAGTAAAAGAGGAGACTGAAAAAGCTGGCTTAAAATTCAACATTCAGAAAACAAAAATCATGGCATCTGGTCCCATCAGTTCATGGCAAATAGATGAGCAAACAATGGAAAGAGTGAGAGACATTATTTTTGGGCTCCAAAATCACTGCAGATGATGACTGCAGCCATGAAATTAAAAGACGCTTGCTCCTTGGAAGAAAAACCATGACCAACCTAGACAGCATATCAAAAAGCAGAGATATTACTTTGTCAACAAAAGCCTGTCTACTCAGAGCTATGGTTTTTCCAGTAGTCATGTATGGGTATGAGAGGTGGACTATAAAGAAAGCTGAGCACCAAAGAATTGATGCTTTTGAACTGTGGTGTTGGAGAAGAGTCTTGAGATTCCTTGGACTGCAAGGAGATCAAACCAGTCAATCCTAAAAGAAATCAGTCCTGAATATTCATTGGAAGGACTGATGCTGAAGCTGAAACTCCAATATTTTGGCCGCCTGATGGGAAGAACTGACTCCTAGGAAAAGCCTTTGATGCTGGGAAAGATTGAAATGGGGAGGAGAAGGGATGACAGAGGATGAGATGGTTGGATGGCATCATCAACTCGATGGAAATGTGTTTGAGCACGCTCCAGGAGTTGATGATGGACAGCGAATCCTGGCATGCTGCAATCCGTGGGGCTGCAAAGAGTTGGACACGACTGAACGACTGAACTGAACTGAAAGAACTTTGCAGATGGCGTTAGTAGTAAAGAATCCGCTTGCCAATACAGGAGACACAGGAGACGCAATTCTGATCCCTGGGTCGGGAAGATCCCCTGAAGAAGGAAATGGCAATGCACTCCAGTTTTCTTGCCTGGAGAATCTCGTGGGCAGAGGAGCCTGGTGGGCTCAGTCCATAGGGTCACACAGAGTCTGACACAATTGAAGCAACTTAGCACACAAAGAGGCAAGACTACAGAGTACTGGAAAGACAGTCTTTTCAACAAATGGTGTCAGGAAAACTAGACAGCTACATGTTAAAAAAAAAAGAACTAGATCATTCTTTAGCACCATACACAAATATAAGCTCAAAATGGATTAAAGACCTAAATGTGTGACCCAAAATATAAAACTCCTAGAGGCAAACATAGGCAGAACACTCTCTCACCTAAATCATAGCAGTATCTTTTTCAATCCATATTCCAGAATAATGGAAATAAAAAGAAAAATAAACAAATGGGACCAACATAAACTCAAAAGCTTTTGCACAGCCAAGTAAACAATAAACAAAATGAAAATGCAACCTACAGATTGGGAGAAAATATTTGCAAGTTATGTGATCGACAGTTAGTCTTCAAAATTTATAAACAGCACATGAAACTTAACAGCATCAAAGCAAATGACCAATCAAAAAATGGGCAGAAGACCTAAGTAGACATTTCTCCAAAGAATGCATATGATGGCTAAGAGGTACGTGAAAAGATGTTCAACGCTGCTAATTATTAGAGAAATGCAAATCAAAACTACAATGAGGTATCATCTCACACCAACCAGAATGCCTATCATCAAAAAATCCACAAACAATAAATGCTGGAGAGGGTGTGGAGAGAAGGGAAATCTCCAACACTGTTGGTGGGAATGTAAATTTGTCAGCAGCCAGTGTGGAGAGCAGCATAGTGGTTCCTTAAAACACTAAAACTGGCGCTACCATATGACCTTGCAATCCCACTCCTGGGCATATGTACAGAGAAAAGCATGATCCAAAAGAATACATGTACCCCAATGTTCATTGCAGCACTGTTTACAATAACCAAGACATGGAAGCAACCTAAATGTCCATCAGCAGAGGAATGGATAAAGAACACATGGTACATATATACAAGGGAATATTACTCAGCCATTAAAAAGAATGAAATAATGCCATTTGTAGAAACATGGATGGACCTAGTTTGTCATGCTGAGTGAAGAGCATGTCATTGACCCAGAGATTGTCATGCTGAGTGAAGTAAGTCAGACAAAGAAGGAGAAATATCATATGACATCCTTTATATATGAAATCTAAAAAGAAATGATACAAATGAAGTAATGTACTAAAGAGAAAGAGACTCATAGACTCAGAGAATGAACTTATGGTTACCAGGGGCAAGGATGCGGGGAAGGGATAGTTAGGGAGTTTTGGATGGACATACTGCTATAAATAAAATGGATAACCAACAAGGACCTACTGTATAGTACATGGAACTCTGCTCAGTGTTATATGGCAGCCTGATGGGAGGGGAGTTTAGTGGAGAATGGATACACGTATATGTGTAGCTGAGACCCTTCACTGTTCACCTGAAGCTGTCACAACATTGTTAATTGACTATACCCCAATACAAAATAAAAAGTTTAAAAAGTAAAAGAAAAATATGAGGTAAATTAAGAGTTTATAAAGGTTCCCAATAATAGAGTTAACATGTAAAAAGATAATTTTTAATAAGTAAAAATTAATTAGAAAATATAATAAAAGGATATAATTTATAATATTAATAATCTAAAATATCAAATTATCTAAAAATAATAGAAATATGTAGCACAAGTATAAGGAAAACTCAAACTACCAAGGTCCATAAAAGACTTAAATAAAAAGACAGTTCTTAATCTTACATCTAATGAAAAATATTTTTAAAATGTCAATTCTTCCTATGAGGGTTTATAAGTGCATTCAGTTCAGTTCAGTCGCTCAGTCTTGTCTGACTCTACACCAACTGGATGTTTTCTTAATTTGACAAAAATGATTCTAAACTTTAACTGGAAGTATAAATGTGGAAAAACATCAAGAGAATTCTGAAGAAAAAATTAAGTATATGGTTTCATATAGAAAAATATATTACTAAACAGCATTTATAAAAATAACTGTATGGTATAGAAATAGGCTAACATTAATGCAGGTGACCAGAGCAACTATGAAATAAATTTAAACATGTGAGAATTTAATGTAATAAATATGACATCTAAAGTGATGTGGAGAGAGAAAGATTCATTATGGAAAAAAGATAATGATATGATAACTGAGTAACAATTTAGAAAAATAAAACATTCAAAACATATTCTGGGTTCACCAAATATTTGAGGAAAATTAAATCCTAAAATTATTACAATAATGTATAAGTCAAAATTTATACAATATCTTGTTGAGGGTATTCTTTCTAATCTTCTAAGCATAATACACACAAAACAAAAGGAGACAGGGAGTGAGAAAGAAGAAAAGAAAGTATGAACAGATCTTGACCAAATAAGAAAGAGCTGCAGAAATAGGATAAGTGAGTTTGAAGATAACCTCAGGAACTAAAAAGAAATAGTTATAATACCTATCACATATAGAGAGCTCTAATTTCAATAAATTGATTAAAAATATATTAAAACTATACACATCATGATAAGAAGAAAGACAGAAGAGTTGAAAGGCATTTCAGAAAGGAAACGTATATATGACCAATGAACATTTGCAAGGATATCCATCTCAAAGAAAGAAACTAGGAATGAATATTTTGAAGAATGAAACACATGACAAAACTCAAATTATAAGGTTTTGGAACCCTATAGACAGTCTTAGTTGAAATATACATTTGAGTGACTTTTTAAAACAACATTTAGAATATTTAGGAAAATGGAAAACACATCTCTTTTTTAGACTAGTGATCCAGCTACTATTGATAAAAACAAGAAAATAATCCTACAGGCAACTCAACACTCAAATGAGAAGTGCATGGTTTATTTTGATGTATTCTGTCAGTTTGACATTAGCATTTTGGTATTTTCAATTAATAAATTCAGATTCTCTTCTTTATATTCTGAAACATTTTAGTAAAAAGTAGAGACAACTGAAATGTTTATCAAAAGAGGCAAAAGAAAGCTGCTGCTAAGTTGCTTCAGTCGTGTCCGACTCTGCAACCCCATAGATGGCAGCCCACCAGGCTCCCCTGTCCCTGGGATTCTCCAGGCCAGAACACTGGAGTGGGTAGCCATTTCCTTCTCCAAGGCATGAAAGTGAAAAGTGAAAGTGAAGTCGCTCAGTCACGTCTGACTCTTAGCCACCCCATGGACTGCAGCCTACCAGGCTCCTGCATCCATAGGATTTTTCAGGCAAGAGGACTGGAGTGGGGAAAAGAAAGCTACAATATCAATAAAATTAATGATGCAAATCTTTATTGATATTGTTGAATTTTAAAATGCAGGTTAGAAAACATTTCTAGTGATACAAGTTTTAGATTTGTAAAATTTCTCTTTTAAACCTTTGAATTCCCTAATCTCTTCTCTGGGGAATAGCAGGTATTCAATAAATATTGAACAATTTCTCCAGTACTCTTGCCTGGAAAATCCCATGGACGGAGGAGCCTGGTGGGCTGTAGTCCATGGGGTCGCTAAGAGTCGGACGCGACTGAGCGACTTCACTTTCACTTCTCACTTTCATGCATTGGAGAAGGAAATGGCAACCCACTCCAGTGTTCTTGCCTGGAGAATCCCAGGGACGGGGGAGCCTGGTGGGCTGCCGTCTGTGGGGTCGCATAGAGTCGGACACGACTGAAGCGACTTAGCAGCAGCAGCAGCAGCAACTAATTAATTATTTCTATAAATTTTGCTTCAGGTTCAATATCAAGATTTTAAGTTTAATGTTAGAATGAAATTATTTTAGTTCACATTTATAAACATGTAAAGTTCATTGAAAATTAGAGTGAACATTGGATTCATTATCTTTCCTGCTTTAATACTGAAGAGACTACTGGAAACAAACATCACCATTAATCAACTTATTGAATTTAATTGAAATAATGTAAATGAAAGTACTTTGTAAACTGTTATGATATATACAAATAAGATAGTGTCATTAGTCATCTGTTCTGCCATATGATACAATAGTTTTGATTATGTAAATGAAATTTTACTGTGAAAAAAAGGCAAAACAACATGTACAGATAAAACTGCATAACACTTCTTTAGGTGTGAGCATGTACATATATATCCATGAAAAAGAATGTCAGTAAGCATGTTCATATAGTGGTTTGTAAATTTTTGACCTGAATTTTGGAATTTGGAGTGATTTTGTTTATTTTTACAAATATTCAGTATTATTTTTATGGTTAGTAAAACAGTAAAATAGATGGGGAAACAGTGGAAACAGTGTCAGATTTTATTTTTTGGGCTCCAAAATCACTGCAGGCGGTGACTGCAGCCATGAAATTAAAAGACGCTTACTCCTTGGAAGAAAAGTTATGTCCAACCTAGATAGCATTTTCAAAAGCAAAGACATTACTTTGCTGACTAAGGTCCGTCTAGTCAAGGCTATGGTTTTTCCTGTGGTCATGTATGGATGTGAGAGTTGGACTGTGAAGAAGGCTGAGCACTGAAGAATTGATGCTTTTGAACTGTGGTGTTGGAGAAGACTCTTGAGAGTCCCTTGGACTGCAAGGAGATCCAACCAGTCCATTCTGAAGGAGATCAGCCCTGGGATTTCTTTGGAAGGAATGATGCTAAAGCTGAAACTCCAGTACTTTGGCCACCTCATGCGACGAGTTGACTCATTGGAAAAGACTCTGATGCTGGGAGGGATTGGGGTCAGGAGGAGAAGGGGATGACCGAGGATGAGATGGCTGGATGGCATCACTGACTCGATGGACATGAGTCTGAGTGAACTCCAGGAGTTGGTGACGGACAGGAAGGCCTGGCGTGCTGCAATTCATGGGGTTGCAGAGTCGAACACGACTGAGTGACTGAACTGAACTGAACTGAACTGAAAACAGTGAAGCATTTAAATTTAGGGGAAAAGATGCATATAACTTCATTTTAAAGTGAAACTGACAGAAAATAATTATGGAGAAGGCCTTTATGTTGAGGAACTAGGTCACCAAAGTCTAGGATAGCTTCAGGAGACTGGAGTGAAGCCAGATTGTAGGACTTTATGAAAAGAATAAATAACAGACGAGGTAGAAGAGATACATTTGGAAATTTTTGGACTATTTGTCACTTTTCTCCTACTCCATTAAGTGCTTTGTTTTGCTCTAGTCTTAGCTCCCTATTTCCTTGCTCACATCACACTGAGTGATTTATATCACTTCCTTATAAGGAGGACTGTGGGCATCGAAAATATTTCTTATGTAGGTTAAAAATTCATAAACAAGGTCTTGAAGAGAAATGTCATGTACTGGAACATGAAGTATATTCATTTAAATGCTACTTTGCTATCCCTTTTCAAAACTGACTGTTGAAAATCACTTTGTGTATTCCTTCTGTGTGTCTTCTGTCAAATTACTAGTCATCTGCTGTTTTCTCTGTAACCTGCAGTCTTTCGTCCATCTTCATATTTACTTCAGTTGTTTTCATTCTTTCTATCATTGCTTCCTCATTTGGGGGGCCTATATGACATAATAAAACTGGAGCCTTAGTGTTGTTTTCCTGAGTGAAAAGTGTATTAGGTAGAATACAGTAATCAATTTTTATTTGTAAAAAACAAAGCACATCAAAACAACAACAAGGGAAGGACCAACTAAAGAAATAAGACCATTCAGAGTTAATACCACATGATGAACAAATGGTGTATGTTGGGTATTTATCCAAGTAATGGATGAATGTCATTTACACTTTCATCCTTTTTTAACAATGCTGGTATCAGTCCAGTTCAGTTGTTCAGTCGTGTTCAACTCTGCAACCCCATGGACTGTACCACACCAGGCCTCCCTGTCCATCACCAACTCCCAGAGTTCACTCAGACTCATTTCCATTGGGTCAGTGATACCATCCCACCATTTTATCCTCTGTTTTACACTTCTCCTCCTGCCTTCAATCTTTCCTAGCATCAGGGTCTTTTCAAATGAGTCAGTTCTTTGCATCAGGTGGCCAAAGTATTGGAGCTTCAGCTTCAGCATCAGTCTTTCTAATGAATATTCAGGACTGACTGACTTTAGGATGGACTGGTTGGATCTCCTTGTAGTCCAATGGACTCAAGAGTCTTCTCCAACACCACAGTTCAAAACCATCAATTCTTTGGAGCTCAGCTTTCTTTATAGGCCAACTCTCACATTCATACATGACCACTGGAAAAACCATAGCTTTAACTAGACAGACCTTTGTTGGCAAAATTGTCTCTCCTTTTTAATATGCTGTCTAGGTTGGTCATAATTTTTCTTCCAAGGAGTAAGCGTCTTTTAATTTCATGGCTGCAGTCACCATCTGCAGTGATTTTGGAGTCCCCCAAAATAAAGTCTGTCACTGTTTTCCAATCTATTTACCATGAAATGGTGGGACCAGATGTCATGATCTTTGTTTTCTAAATGTTGGGCTTTAAGCCAACTTTTTCACTCTCTTCTTTCACTTTCATCAAGATGCTCTTTAGTTTTTGGTTTTCTGCCATAAGGGTGGTGTCATCTGCATATCTGAGGTTATTGATATTTCTCCTGGCAAACTTGATTCCAGCTTGTGCTTCATCCAGCCCAGCATTTCACATGATGTACTCTGTGTATACATTAAATAAGCAGGGTGACAATATACAGCCTTGATGTACTCCTTTCCCAGTTTGGAACCAGTCTGTTGTTCCATGTCCAGTTCTAACTGTTGCTTCCTGACCTGCATACAGATTTCTCAAGAGGCAGGTCAGATGTTCTGGTATTCCTATTTCTTTAAGAATTTTCCATAGTTTGTTGTGCTCCACACAGTCAAAGACTTTGGCATAGTCAATAAAGCAGAAGTAGATGTTTTTCTGGAACTCTTTGCTTTTTTGATGATCCAACAGATGTTGGCAATTTGATCTCTGGTTCCTCTGGCTTTTCTAAATGCAGCTTGTACATCTGGTACTTCAGGGTTCATGTACTGTTGAAGCCTGATATACTGATATAAGAACTACCATTTTACATGGGGGGAGGGGCAGGGAGAAAGGCATTGCATTATATAACAGTAATTCGTTCTTATTTATTGTAAATCCTAGTACATTGCTTGCTCCCTTGTTTACTCCAAGTTCCGTTGCTACTCTCCCTCCAGGGCTGTCGTTCTGTCTCTACAGCTCCACTCACTGGGTCTACAACAGAAGCCTCCTAACAGCCTCCTTACCTTTGATCTGGCACCCTCCTAAAATGGATTCTACATGCAGCAGCCAGAGATGTCTTTTTAAATGCTAATTTAAACATGGTAATCTTCAGCTTTAAACTCTTAAATGTCTTCCAGTGCTACTTAGGAGAAAAATTATATCATTAAATTTAAATTGTTAAAATTGTTCACATGACCTGTGGGGTTCTCTATGACCTGGCCTGGGTCAGTTTTCACTTGTTTCCTCTGGAAGACCTTTTCTGGTACTCGCAGCAGGTAATCTGATTCTCTGGTTAACTGCCTCTTCCAACCTTCTTTGGGTGGCCTCTTGAGCAAAGAAACTGAAAAGCTCAGAATTATACTACTCATATGCTTCCTTGCCTTCTGTGTTCTGAATGTGACTTGTGTTTGCCAAATATAAACTCCCGTGGGTGGTTTGATTTCGGAACTGAGTTAACTGAAGAGAAAAGTGGGTGCAAGGCACCCATTTTTATGGTATATATCTTAGAAGAAGGGATATGATCCTGTAGTCAGCAGTAAGAATGGTCCAATTCTGTGGTCTGGCTTTGGAGACAGTTCATGGCAACTCATTCTAGGGTCTGTGGTTTCACCACTCATTCTGAAAACCATTTAATATTCTATAACAAACACCTTTCTGCTTAAGCTATCTAATATAGCTTCTGCTATCTGCAGCCTAAACCTTGACTGGTATAGGGCCTTTTCTCAGTGTAAATCAGGCCCTCTGTTACAGTCTTTTTTTATACTTGACATTTCTTTCAGAGTACTTGTTATAATTTCTAATTACATATTTACTTGAATGTTTGTCTCAGTTGCTAGATTCTCAGCTTCATGAAAATATGGTAGGTGTTTAATACATAATGGTTGAAGAAGTTAGTAAAAAAAAAAAATTGTTTGAGATTCTTCTTTATTTGGAAAAGGCAAGAGAGTTCCAGAAAAACATCTATTTCTGCTTTATTGACTATGCCAAAGCCTTTGACTGTGTGGATCACAATAGTAGTAGTTAGTAGTTTGTCGCTCAGTCGTGTCCGACTCTGTAGCCCACCAGGCTCCTCCCTCCATGGGATTCTCCAGGCAAGAGTGCTGGAGTGGGGTGCCATTTCCTTTTCCAGGGGATATTCCCGACCCAGGGATTGAACCCGGGTCTCCCGCATTGCAGGCAGACGTTTTAACCTCTGAGCCACCAGTGGAAAATTCTGAAAGAGATGGGAATACCAGACCATCTGACCTGCCTCTTGAGAAATCTGTATGCAGGTCAGGAAGCAACAGTTAGAACTGGACATGGAACAACTGACTCGTTCCAAATAGGAAAAGGAGTACATCAAGGCTGTACATTATCACCCTGTTTATTTAACTTCTATGCAGAGTACATCATGAGAAATGCTGGACTGGAAGAAACACAAGCTGGAATCAAGATTGCCGGGAGAAATATCAATAATCTTAGATATGCAGATGACACCACCCTTATGGCAGAAAGTGAAGAGGAAGTAAAAAGCCTCTTGATGAAAGTGAAAGAGGAGAGTGAAAAAGTTGCCCTAAAGTTCAACATTCAGAAAACAAAGAACTCGAGAATAGGAGAAGGGGACAACCAAGGATGAGATGGCTGGATGGCATCACTGACTCGATGGACTTGAGTCTGAGTGAACTCCGGGAGTTGGTGATGGACAGGGAGGCCTGGCGTGCTGCGATTCATGGGGTCACATAGAGTCAGACATGACTGAGCGACTGAACTGGAACTGTTGTTTGGATGTAACTGCTGTAGAGGCCCTTGGAGAGCAAGGAGGTGAAACCAGTCCATCCTAAAGGCAATCAGTCCTGAATATTCATTGGAAGGACTAATGCTGAAACTGAAGCTCCAATACTTTGGCCACCTGATACAAAGAGCTGACTCATTGGAAAAGACTAATGCTGGGAATGATTGCGGGCAGGAGAAAAAGGGGGTAACAGAAGATGAGATAGTTGGATGGAATTACTGACTCAATGGGCATGAGTTTGAGCAAACTCTAGGAGATAATGAAGGACAGGGAAGCCTAGAATGCTGCAATCACAGCAATGTCACAAAAAGTCAGACATGATTTAGGTATTCAATAACAACAACAACTGCTAGTGAGCATCCTTATTTATTTTACATCCATCCAAAGGAATCTTGCATTATTTTACTTCAACAGTATAGACTCCCTAGCAGTTTCTTCTTGAATCTGATCTCACTACAATGACTAGGGTTAAATTAAATTTTTACAACATCCTTATTGGAGATAAAATGTATGTTGCAGAGAAAGTGTACGGATAGTTGAGCACAAGAAATCTGGCATGAGATTTGGATAATTTGATCAATGTGTCCCTGCTACACAAGTATTGTCTGAATTTTCTGATACCAACTAAAAAAAATGAAAAAAAGGCCAGTGACAGGAAAGAGTAGAATTATTATTGAAATATGTTTTTTCCTCTATTGTATCATATGCTTTTAAAATTGGGCAAATCAGAACAGATGTTTTATGTTAAAGGATGAAAAATATTTAGATTTAGAAAATCATCCATTGTTTTCCATCTCATATAAAGAAGATCAGTGAATAGATGCTGCAAATAGATGAAATGAAAGGAAATAAGGCAGCTAGATCATGGAAAGACTGAGCTATCAGTCTCAGAAGTCTTACCTTTTATGATTGGCATGTACACGTATTCTCATAGGCAGATCTAACTCATCTTTTGGTGACCTTTGAAAACAGCAAATTTGTTCTTCTTCCCAGATTCCTGATATCAGGGAATGAAATTATCCACCCAGAGATCCATCAACCTTGATTCTTCTCTCTTCCTCATGGATGAATCTTCTCCATCCAATTTATCAATAGCCACAGTTCTTAAATTTTTCCTCTTAATCTTTTTCTTTTGCTCCACTTTTGTCAGTATTATTAAAACAGTCTCCTAATTGGGTTTCCATCACTTCAATTTAAAATGATATGTCTAAAATCCAAATATTATCATCCTACTCCCTTGCTTAGAATCCTTTAGTGGCCTCCCTTTTTAATCAGCCCAGATGCTTTGTGATTCCTTCTCATGCCTTACACTCCCCCATCCATGCACACATTGCCCTATCTTCACTGAAATACTTTAAATTCCCAGAATGCACTAGGTCATCTCCCTACTCCCCAGCCCCCAGGTTCCGGCACACACTGTTCTACATCCCTGATATCCCATCCCGTACTCTTTGCTTGGCTAACTCCAACTCATTTTACAGTTCAGAGTTCAGTTTAGACATCACTTCTTTTAAGAAATATTTCCCAAACTTTCATAACTGGGTTACATTTTAGCCTCATAGTTTCCTAAATTTTCTATCCCCACCATAATTTGGCTTTCAAGGTGGTACAGTGGTAAAGAACCTGCCTGACAATGCAGAAGATGCAAGAGCTGTAGGTTTGATCACTGAGTTGGGAAGATCTCCTGGAGAAGGAAATGGCAACCCACTCCAGTATTCTTGCCTGGAAAATCCCATGAACAGAGGAACATTGCGGGCAATAGTCCATGGGGTCACAAAAGAGTTGGACATGACTGAGTGACTGAGCACCCTAATTATCACCCTCCTGAATTTCACTCTTTACATTCTTGTCTATAGCCATTAAGTTCGACTTAACATTAAAAATAATAACAACAGTTATTTAAACAAGTTGGAGGTTTATTTTTATCTTATGTAAAGAAAACCCAGAAATGAGCAGTCTTGAACTTGTGTGACAGCTTCAAACTCATCAGATTTCTAGGACCCTTCAATTTTCCTGAACTGAAACACTCAGCGTTTGGTTTCCATACCTAAAGTTGCCATATACCCAAGATAACTCCAGCCATCACATCTGCTTATCAGACAGCAGGAAGGAAGAGAATGCAATAGATAAAACATATATTCAAGGTGTTAAGTTTTTTTCTAAGGTACTTACCCGGAAGTCTCACCCAATACCTTAGCTCACTTCTTGTTGGTTAACCCTAACTACAGAAGTGACTAGGAAATATATTCTAATTGGGCACATTGCTGCTTGGCTTTATATTGTGATTCTACTAGAAAGGAAGAAAGGAAGGAGGGATATTGAGTAGGCATCCAGCAATCACTGCTACCCTGGGGTATCTACACTGTAAGGACAGATTGTCTCCTTGTATGGGGCTTCTCTTGTAGTTCAGTTGGTAAAGAATCTGCCTGCAATGCAGGAGACTTGGGTTCTATTCCTGGGTCGGGAAGATCCCCTGGAGGAGGAAATGGCAACCCACTCCAGTATTCTTGCCTGGAGAATCCCATGGACAGAGGAGCCTGGCAGGCTGTAATCCATGGGGTCGCAAAGAGTTGGACACAACTGAGCGACTAAACTACCACCACCATCATAGTCAGGAATGAGTGCCACACGACACACTGAAAAGATGTTCAGTAAATACTGGCTGAACTAAATATCTAAATAGTTTACAGATAAACAGTGCGACATAGGTCATGCTAATATATTAGATTGTGGTTCCTTTGTATGAAACAGCGAATCTCCAAAATATGTTTGTTTTTGAAGCTGTGTAATTCATGTTTATTTAATGAACATGAAATGGAATAGAAATGGAATGTTCAGGTTAGAGACAGGCAGCCTGCATGCTTAGTTGACTTATACTCTTAAATTTCCTAGGAAGAGCCCTGGGATATTTCCTTGGAACTCATTAACTTCACAAATGACAATTTGAAAACAATTGAACTCATGATCCCACCAGCACAGGAGCTTATGAACCACAGAATAAAAGTTCTATCATATTACCATGAAATAATCAACCCAATTGGTTTTCAGTAAAAACTAAGCCAACTTCACTAAAAATGGAGCTACCATATTACCCAGCAATCCTATTCCAGGGAATATATCTGGAGAAAAGCATAGTTCAAAGTGATAGATGCACCCCAATATTCACAGCAGCACTATTTACAACAGCCAAGACACTGAAGTAATCTAAATGTCCGTTGACGGATGAATGGATACAATAGATGTGGTATTTATATACACAATGGCATATTACCCAGTCAATAAAAAGAATGAAATAATGCCATTTGCAGCAACATGGATGAACCTCGAGATTATCATACTAAGTAAAGCAAGTCAGAGAAAGAAACCTATCTTATGATACCACTTACATGCAGAATATTAAAAAATAATACAAATGAACTTATTTTAAAATGAGTCAAATGAACTTATTTATAAAACATAAACAGACTTAGAGAATGAACCTGTGGCTAGCAGAGGGGAAGTGTGAAGTGATAGATTGGGAGTTAATATGTACACGCCGCTATATTTAAAACAGATAATCAACTTATGGTAGGTCTAAGGATCTACCATAAGAAAAAGAATTTAAGCCAACTTCTTAAATCTCTGACATTTACATCATCCATTCTTGGAACACAGAAAGACTGTGTCAAAATGTTGAAGTAAGGAAGGATGGCATTGTGAGAGAAAACACAAAACAGAACTCTGTAGTCTATACGGAATATTGAAAAGCAAATGTACAGTCCCTTTATTTTCAACTGTGATTCTCCTTCAGGCTGTAGGTTGGCTCCTCTTCATCAGTCAACAGAACAGATCAACCTGGACTGGATTTAAGTGGGGCAGGCATGAGTGCTACACTTTGGCTTCATCTCCTTTAACTGATGTCCAGTTAACAAAGGATTAATACCATAAGCAGAGAGACAGCTTCACATGTGACTGCCTCTAGAAAAGGAGGCATATAGCTTTCAATTAATACTCAAATGTTAATAGCAGTTATGGTACTATGTTTATCAAGCATGGGTCAAGCTATTTACATATAATTTCTATCTGATCCACAATAACCTTAAAAAATATTATAATTTCCATTTTAAATATGAAGCACTGTAACTTAGAGAAAGTAGATAATTATACTAGATGGAAAGGCCAGTATTTGATACCAAGTTTCTATCCTTAAATCTAGTAGTAATCATTTATCAGCATCACTTATGAAATGAAAAGTAATTATTATCTGGACATTAACTGGTTTGGAGGCCATCTAGCCCCATAAGGTTAGCATTTTTGGGTAATCTTACTCTTATTTCCCTACTCTGAGCCCATGTTCTTTTCAACGGTTGACTAGGTTTGCAGATGCACAAAGGGACTCAAATTGATCTTAATCGGTCAGCATGCCCCATTTTGTCCATAATAATGGGTTCATTATAGGCTTGTATGCAAATGATAGCTGATAAATCATAAGCTAGTATTTGGACTTCTGGGAAAGAGAAGTTTTCTCTATTTCCTGCAGACTTGATAGTAAGAGAGTATGGATCTGGAGTGCAGTTATCTTGTGATGACCCAGATGAGTCTAGGGTTACCAGTGCTTATTTTCTGGTGCATGAGAATGAAGAACAGTCAACTCTCATGAGTCCGAACAGAGAGAGGAATTCTGATGGTTATTTGCTCCTGAATCAAGCTGTACCAGAAGATATCATTACTAAAAGACTCTTGCAATTATGACACAATTTTAATTTGTCTTTTTCTGGCAATGTAAGTTGTCTTCTGTTGCTTCCAAGTCAATAAATCCTGATATTTTAATTTTATTCAAAAACCACTGACTATAAAAGAAGTCACTGGTAAACTAGACAACACTAAAATTAACTTCTTTATGTGAAAATTCTTCGTAAACTGGCAAAGTCTCAAACAGCAAAAATAATCCATAAAATTGAAGGATTAGTATCTAGACTATATAGAGAATTCTTATAAATCAAAAGATAATAAGAAACGAATGCATTTATTTTTACAATAAAGTTGTATTATTTACACAAAATTTCTAAAAAGAACACAAAAAGTACAGAAAGAAGTTAAATGAAAAATGGTCTGTTTATCATCCTAGCTTCAGTCCCATTTCCCTATGAGATATTACATTTTTAACCTTCTTTTTCATTGTCTTGGCAGCTCTACCAAAATAAATACTGAAATATACTGCTTATATTATTAAAACTGTGTCATGATGGGGGTATACAAATGAGGCAGGACCATCCAGCCTGGCTATCCATACACAACAGTGGTCCCCAAACTTTTTGGTCCCTGGGACTAGGTTCAAAGAAAAAAAATTTTTTATGGACCTGGGCAGGGATGGTTGAGATGATTCAAGTGCGTTAGATTTATTGTGCACTTTATTTCTATTATTACTACTACATCAGCTCCACCTGAGATCATCAGGCATCAGATCACAGAGGCTGGGGAACCCTGATGAACAGTACACAGGCCCATAGCACATCCCCCTGCTAAGCCTGTTGGCCTGGACATCGCAGGCTTTCCCCTCAGCTGCAGGCATCCTGAGTGCCCTGAGTAGCCTTTTCTTAATTCAATCTTCAGTCTTTCCCTGTGATCTTCAGAACTTTGTCCCAGTGAAGAGTGCACTAATTTCACCCCTTCCCATTTTCAGTGTTGCTATGGATTCAGTGTCAGTGGTACACCTTTATTTTTTTATTTCCATGGAATCTAGGAAGAGAGGTAGATGAGTTTCTCCAGGCTTTCATCTGGAAGCTGTGGTAGGGAGAAACTCTCAAATGATCCCTAAATGCCGGCCCTGGGTGTACACACTCTTTCTCCCACTTATTCACTCCAACACTAATCAAGGTGTTAAGTGATTTTGCAAATGTAAATAAAGTCCCAAATCAGCTAACTTTAAGATTGTCTGAATGAGCCGACTTGAATCACACCAACCCTTTAAATTTGAGTCTGGATGTTAGAGATGGAAGAGGTCAGCACTTTGAGACTGGAAATGATTCTATCCATTATTTCTGGCTTGAGGATGGAGGGAGCCACGTGGCAAGGAATATAGGTGATCTCTAGGAGCTGAGAGGAGTCTCCAGCTTATAGCCAACAAGGAAACAGGGTCCTTAGCTCTATGATTGCAAGGAAATGAATTCTACAAACAACCTGATGAACTTGGAAACAGATTCTTCCTCAGAGCTTTCCAGAGGGGAAGTCAGCCCAGTTGATCTTGATTTCAGTTTTTGAGCTTTTAACAGAAAACTGAGCCATGTCATGCTTAGGTTTCTGACCTACAGACGGGTAAGCTAATATATGGCTGCTGTTTTAAGTCACTTTGTGGCAATTTTTAAAGCAGCAATAAAAAATGAATTTAAAAGTTCAACTTTAAATGCTAACCTCAAAAATTTAAAGCTCCATAAATGTTTCTGAAAGGCCTTCAAGTTTTAAGTTCTGGATAATGCATTTTGCTACCTTTTGTTTATGCTTGTATCCTGAAAGCAATTCTCCTGTGGAAGATTTTCTAGTGAGGAAGCACTGTGGGACTAAATTTTGGGAATCACTATCTTTGTTCACAAGGAGAAATTTGGTAGTAATCTTAGAAGCCTTGAAAGTTAAGAAAAACTGAGAGTACTGCTTTGATGGTGAATTTTATGTCAGGTCAAATTTTAGTCATTTATTTGAACAAAGGGGCTTCCCTTGTGGCTCAGATGGTAAAGAATCTGCCAGCAATGCAAGAGACCTGAGTTCGATTCCTGGGTCAGGAAGATCTCCTGGAGTAGAGAATGCCTACCAGCTCCAGTACTCTTGCCTGGAGAACTCCATGGACAGAGGAGCCTGGTGGGCTACAGTCCATGGGTTCGCATAGAGTCTGACACAACTGAGCAACTAACACACAGAGTTGTTCAATAAGCATATGTGGGCACCAATGATACTCCAACACTGTAGTCCTTTGGATGAAATTAATATAAACAAAATAAAAATATCTAAGCACAATGCAGTGAATGCTATGATACCTTTCTACTCAAAGTGTGATGCACTTGGGAATATCATTTAAGTGTTGAATCTTAGATTTCACACCAAACCTATTAAATCAGAATCTACATTTTAACAAGACATTCAAGTGATTTGTAAGTACATTTAAGTTTGAAGAGCACTTTCAATAACACTCCAGCTGAAATAAAAAGAGCACAAGTGATAGTGAGGTTGACTAATTCCACCTGGAAGGTCTTGTTCCTGATCTTCTAGGAAATACTTTCAGTTTTCCACTGTTCAGCATGATATTAGCCATGGGGTCTTCCCTGGTGGCTCAGATGGTAAAGAATCTGCCTGGAATGCAGGAGACTGGGGTTTGATCCCCTGGAGAAGGAAATGGCAACCCACTCCAGTATTCTTGCCTGGAGAATTCCACGGACAGAGGAGTCTGGAGAGCTACAGTCCATGGGGTTGCAAAGAGTCAGACATGACTAACATACACTTTTGCCATATATGGGTTTTAGTATGTTCAGGTAGGTTTCTTGTTCTGGAGAGTTTTTGTCATAAATGGATGTTGCTGCTGCTAAGTCGCTTCAGTCGTGTCTGACTCTGTGTGACCCCATAGATGACAGCTGACCAGGCTCCACTGTCCCTGGGATTCTCCAGGCAAGAACACTGGAGTGGGTTGCCATTTCCTTCTCCAATGCATGAAAATGAAAAGTGAAAGTGAGGTCGCTCAGTCGTGTCCGACTCTTCGTGACCCCATGGACTGTAGCCTACCAGGCTTTTCCATCCATGGGATTTTCCAAGCAAGAGTACTGGAGTGGGATGCCATCGCCTTCTCTGAAATGGATGTTAGATTTTGTCAAAAGCTTCTTCTGAATCTATGGAGATGATCATATGTTTTTTATTCTTTGTTAATATGCTGTGTTATATTGATAGATTCGTGGACATTGAAAAATCCTTGCATTCCTGGGATAAATACTACTTGATCATGGTGTATGATCCTTTTAATGTATTGTCGGATTAGGTCTGCTTGTATTTTGTGGAGGATATGTGTGCCTATACTTACCAGTGATATTGGCCTATAAGTTTCTTCCTTTGTAGTTTCTTTATTTGGTTTTGGTACCAGCATGATGGTGGCCTCATAGCACGAGTCTGGAAGCATTCTTTCCTCTGCAATTTTTTGAAATAGTTTCAGAAGAAGAGATGTTAACTCTTCTCTAAATGTTGGATAGAATTTACCTGTTAAGCCGTATGGTGCTGGACTTTTGTTTGTTGGGAATTTTACAGATTCAGTTTCAGTACTTGTAATTGGTCTGATCATATTTTTTCTTTCTTTTTTTTTTGATCATACTTTCTATTTCTTTCTGCTTCCAACTTGGAAATTGAACCTTGCTAAGAATTTATCCATTTCTTGGAAAGAGGGTTGTTCATTTTATTGGCGTACGTTGCTTGTAGTTGTCTCTTATGGCCCTTGGTATTTTTGTGGTGTCAATTGTAATTTCTTCTTTATCATTTATAATTTTATTTATTTGGATCTTCTTTTTTCCTTGATGAATCTGGCTAAAGGTATATCATTTTTGCTTACTTTTTAAAGAACCAGCTTTTGGTTTTGTTCATTTTGTTTTCTTCATCTCCATCAATTTCTGCTCTGATCTTTGTGATTTCTTTCCTTCTACCAACTTTGGGTTTGTTTGTTCTTTTTACTCTGATTGCTTTAGGTATAAGTTTAGGCTGTTTAATTGAGATATTTCTTGTGTCCTGAGGTAGGATTTTACTGCTATAAACTTCTTTCCCTATTAGAACTGCTTTTGCTGTGTACCATAGGTTTTGGATCATCATGCTTTCATTTTTTATTTGTCTCTAGGTATAAATGATACCCCGGTGGTGAGACTATAAATTGGTATAGCCATTATGGAGAACAGCATGGAGGTTCCTTAAAAATTTGAAACTAGAACTACCATATGATCCTGTAATTCCACTCCTGGGCATATATCTAGAGAAAACCATAATTTGAAAAGGTACATGTTAACCCAATGTTTACTGAAGTACTATTCACAGTAGCCAAGACATGAGGTTCATGGGGTCGCAAAGAGTCAGACACGACTGAGTGACTGGACTGACAAGGAAGCAACCTAGATGTCCAGCAACAGATGAATGGATAAAGAGACTGAGTATATATATTGAAATATTACTCAGCCATAAAAATGAATGGAAATAATGTATTTGCAGTAACATGGATGGACCTAGAGATTATCATACTAAGTGAAATAAGCCAGACAAAGACAAATATCATATGATATTGCTTATATGTGGAATCTAAGAAAGTGATGCAAATGAACCTATATACAAAGCAGAAAGAGACCCACGGACATAGAAAACACACTTAAGCTTACCAAAGGTTTTTTCTTTGGTAGGAACAAACAAGGACAAACAAGGAGTTTGGAATTAACATATACATACTGCTATATATAACATAGAGCCTGGGTAGCTCAGTTGGTAGAGCATCAGACTTTTTGTCTGAGGGTCCAGGGTTCAAGTCCTTGTCCAGACAACAAAAATAAATAACTAAACAAGTGTACTTTAACCACCATAATGGTCATTGAATTTAAAATACCTAGCCAGCAATATATATTATATATAACTGAATCACTCTGCTGTACACCTGAAATTAACACATTATAAATCAACAATACTTCAAAAATTTTTAAAATAGAATTTAAAACTCAATTGAAGCTGTCTCTTATACACATCTAGATGTGTATAAGAGACAGGATGAATGGATACACATATACACAATGGAATATTACTCAGCTATTAAAAAAAA
>SJYT01072534.1:522428-553255 GCA_006410635.1 Cephalophus harveyi
TAACTTTTACCTGTGTATTAACTGTCAACTTTATTCATACAGAAAATATTTCTTATAATATCTCTATTGTTCTAACCATCATACAACACATTTTATTGATTACATTCTTTAAATGTTTCACCTAGCCTTCAGGCTGAGAAATTGCTGTGAATTATCCTAAAAAAACTGAAGAGAAATTTATAGAGTGAAGAGCTAAAAGGGTAAGATAGATAATATAGGTGAGTAGTGATGGAATAGATGATCAGAAAATTAAATCAGGTAAGATTAAGTCTTGGGCATTATTTCAATATGACAAATGGATCAATGTGAGTAGTTTACACATTGCTTCTTTTCCAAAAATTATCAGGGAGTTATTGAGACAAAAACCTAGTGGAGTAAATACCTATGGAATCTTATCCATAAAATTAACTAAACTGTTATTAATTGCTTCTTCTATTGTACCTCACTCAATCTTTCTAGCACTACTCAGTTAAATCAAACCTAATTGTAGATATGTGAAAATGTAATCAGCTTAAAATACCACTAATCTGAAAGACTACTTTTCTACATCTGGGATAATCATAAATTTCTTAGAGAAAGATGCTGAATTTTCTTTTGTACTCTAAATTTCTGTGTTTCATACAAAAGGCATGTCTTAAATAAATGCTTGTTGATTAAAGAGTAACAAAATAACATGGAAAATTTTTAGAGATGATGGTTTTAGCCTCTAAATATGTATTTGGACCCCAAATATTTACATCCTGACCTTCTCTTGAATTCACATCTGCTAACCTGTGAAATCAAGACTTAAGTTTCCAATAGTTTATGGTAATTATCTAAAACTCATCTGTTTTTTCACCCCTCAAACATTCTCACATTAATGAAGCTCACTCTTAGAGGTTCCAGAATTGTTCTACTAGCTCTGTTATGACCAGAGCACCCTCCTTCAAGTGGTCTCCAGAAACTAAACCTCTCATCCTGATTTTCCAAGTGACACCCCATTCAATCTACTAGCTTTATGTGGGAGGAGGATGGCTTGATTCTGGCAAACTCTCTTTGAGCAAATCAGCTTTAATTTTCCTATCAATGTTAATTTTAAAGGAGCATCATTAATCTTTAAGAGTCCAAGGCTGTAGGAGAAAAATATAATGGGTAAATTTCTTCTTCTCCCCTTTCTACATTCCTCCAGACACATGGATATTGTTAGATAGAAGCTGGAAAAAAAGTTTTCTTTCTTAGCCGTGCATGTCTTAATCTCATTGCCTATGGTCCTGACCTATAGAACTGGTTTACTCTTCCATATTTTCCCAACAACTGCAATATCAAATGCTATGCTTTCTGTTTTACTTCATTTTATGGAAAAGTGATATAGTAGAAAAGTGAAAACTGAAGGTTTCTTCTGAATGGATGGGAATGAGTTCTACCAGTATAGAGACAGTTGATCTATTACGATGGGTTCCTGAAATATATAATCTACAGTTCCCATACTTCACTGAATTTAATTTTGATCAATGATTAAATTAGAAGTGCAGTAAGATGGAGTAAACTATGTCTCTGAGAAAAAATACTGTATTTCATCATGCTATTTAAACATGGGAATTAACTTGTTCAAACCAGTAAACAGATAATTATATAGTAATATTTTTCACTTCACTTCAGTTCAGTCACTCAGTTGTGTTCAACTCTTTGCAACCACATGGACTGCAACATGCCGGGCTTCCCTGTCCATCACCAACTTATGGAGCTTACTTAAACTCATGTCCATCGAGTTAGTGATGCCATCCAACCATCTCATCCTCTGTTGGCCCCTTCTCCTCCCACCTTAAATCTTTCAGAGTATGAGGGTCTTTTCCAATGAATCAGTTCTTTGCATCTGGTGGCCAAATATTGGGGTTCAGCTTCAGTATTAGTTCTTCCAATGAATATTCAGGACTGATCTCCTTTAAGATTGACTGATTGGATCTCCTTGCTGTCCAAGGGATTCTCAAGAGTCTTCTCCAACACAACAGTTCAAAAGTATCAATTCTTCAGTGCTCAACTTTCTTTATAGTCCAACTCTTATATCCATACATGACTGCTGGAAAAGCATTAGACTTGACTTGACGGACCTTGGTTGGCAAAGTAATGTCTGCGCTTTTAAATATGCTGTTTAGGTTGTTCATAGCTTTTCTTCCAAGGAGTAAATGTCTTTTAATTTCATGGCTGCAGTCACCATCTGCAGTGACTTTGGAGCCACCCAAAATAAAGTCTCTCAGTGTTTCCATTGTTTCCCCATCTATTTGCCATGAAGTGATGGGACCAGATGCCATGGTTTTCATTTTCTGAATGTTGAGTTTTAAGCCAACTTTTTCACTCTCCTCTTTCACTTTCATCAAGAGGCTCTTTAGTTCTTCACTTTCTGCCATAGGAGCACTGTCATCTGCATATCTAAGGTTATTGATATTTCTCCCAGCAATCTTGATTCCAGCTTGTGCTTCTTCCAGCCCAGCTTTTCTCATGATGTACTTTGCATATAAGTTAAATATGCAGGGTGATAATATACAGCCTTGACGGACTCCTTTTCCTATTTGGAACCAGTCTGTTGTTCCATGTCCAGTTCTAACTATTGCTTCTTGACCTGCATACAGATTTCTCAGGAGGCAGGTCAGGTGGTCTGGTAGTCCTATCTCCTTAAGAGTTTTCCACAGTTTGTGGTGATCCACACGGTCAAAGAATTTGACATGGTCAATAAAGCAGAAGTAGATGTTTTTCTGGAGCTCTCTTGCTTTTTCCATGATCCAGCGGATGTTGGCAATTTGATCCCTGGTTCCTCTGCCTTTCTTAAAACCAGCTTGAACATCTGGAAATTCACAGTCACATATTGCTGAAGCCTGGCTTGGAGAATTTTGAGCATTACTTTACTAACATGTGAGATGAGTGCAATTGTGTGGTAGCTGGAGCATTCTTTGGCATTGCCTTTCTTTGGGATTAGAATGAAAACTGAACTTTTCCAGTCCTGTGGCCACTGCTGAGTTTTCCAAATTTGCTGGAATATTGAGTGCAGCACTTTCACAGCATCATCTTTCAGGATTTGAAATAGCTCAACTGGAATTCCATCACCTCCACTAGCTTTGTTCATTGGCATAGTCAATAAAGCAGAAACAGATGTTTTCCTGGAACTCTCTTGCTTTTTCCATGATCCAGCGGATGTTGGCAATTTGATCTCTGGTTCCTCTGCCTTTTCTAAAATCAGCTTGAACATCAGGGAGTTCACGGTTCACGTGTTGCTGAAGCCTGGCTTGGAGAATTTTGAGCATTACTTTACTAGCATGTGAGATGAGTGCAATTGTGCGGTAGTTGGAGCATTCTTTGGCATTGCCTTTCTTTGGGATTAGAATGAAAACTGACCTTTTCCAGTCCTGTGGCCACTGCTGAGTTTTCCAAATGTGCTGGCATAATGAGTGCAGCACTTTCACAGCATCATCTTTCAGGATTTGAAACAGCTCAACTGGAATTCCATCACCTCCACTAGCTTTGTTCATAGCGATGCTTTCCAAGGCCCACTTGACTTCACATTCCAAGATATCTGGCTCTAGGTGAGTGATCACACCATCATGATTTTCTGGGTCGTGAAGATCTCTTTTGTACAGTTCTTGCATGTATTCTTGCCACCTCTTCTTAACATCTTCTGCTTCTGTTAGGTCCATAGCATTTCTGTCCTTTATTGAGCCCATCTTTGCATGAAATGTTCCCTTGTATCTCTAATTTTCTTGAAGAGATCTCCGTCTTTCCCATTCAGTTCTTTTCCTCTATCTCTTTGCATTGATTGCTGAAGAAGGCTTTCTTATCTCTTCTTGCTATTCTCTGATACTCTGCATTCAGATGCTTATATCTTTCCTTTTCTCCTTTGCTTTTCCCCTCTCTTCTTTTCACAGCTATTTGTAAGGCCTCCCCAGATAGCCATTTTGCTTTTTTGCATTTCTTTTCCATGGAGATGGTCTTGATCTCTGTCTTCTGTACAATGTCACGAACCTCATTCCTTTATCCATCCTACATATAATAATTTGGATCTACTAGTCCAAAACTGGGAGGCTTTCTGAATGACACCTAGCCACTGAGTCTGCTGCCCCTTCACTGCTCCTCCAAAACTTTGTGCTTTCTTTTTTTTAATGGTAAGTTTGCACTAAACTCAAATCACTTGTTTGCTTCTCTGAGCCCCTCCATCAGCCTGTGAGCTCCCTTGAGGCCAGAGGACAGGACTGTCTTATTTTCACTTATACACCTAGTGCTTAACTAGGTAAAGTGAAAATGAAGAGTAAAGTGAAAGTGAAGTCTCTCAGTTGTGTCCAACTCTTTGCAACCCCATGGACTATAGCTTACCACGCTTCTCCATGCATCCATGGGATTTTCTAGGCAAGAGTACTGGAATGGGTTGCCATTTCCTTCTCCAGAGGATCTTCCTGACCCAGGGATCGAACCCAGGTCTCTCACTGTACACAGACGCTTTACCGTTTGAGCCACCAGGGAAGCCCATTCCAGAGAAGGTGCTCAGTAAATACTGGCTGACCGCATGAGTGGTTGGAACCCAGTAGAGAAATCTCCTCTGGACTGGACAGAAATTTGGAAGGCTGATAAATAACCCCCATTGAAGCAGTGCTTCTCTATAAATGGGCTTGTTTGTAAATGTTAATGTATGACTGGCAAGAGATTAACTGGAAGCAGAACAATAGGTGAGAAACAAATTGTTTCCTGATGTGTGTAGACCAAGGAATGAGTCAGGAAACGATGAAAGAAGCAGGATAGAATTAGCTAAAACAGAAGATTAGCATGAAATAGCCTGCAAGAAGCTGGAGAGCAGGCAAGGAAGGAAAAGACTGAGTGAGTGGTGAACTAAGAATAACCACTAGAACAGGTTATGGTGCTTTATATTTTATAAAGCCCTTCACATACCCTATTCACCAAATCCTCACAACAACTAGTTAATATAGCTATTATGATATGAGTTATGATGATATTATGGTTATATGAGTTATTACCATTATGATGAGTTCTTAATATAACTGTTATTAATGTGAGTTCTATTATTAACATAAATTCCTTCTTAATTTCAGCACAAGAAGAAACTGAGGTTCAGAAGAGTAAGAGTAACCTGGCAGAGCCATGTAGCTATCAATGAGAAAGCTAGGACTCCACTTCAAGTGCATGAACTGCCATACGTGCCATACTCAACTACACCCTAGAGCATCTTAGGGCAGGGAGATTTAGGGCACGTGAGGAAGCCATTCTGTTAGAGGCAGTTCAGGGTTCCTGACCCCTTGCACACAACTCCTATCTGTGTCAGGGGCCCTTCTCAGTGGGGTCTTAACACTAGGATTTCTAGTATCATGTTCAGAAAGCTGTGTTAGAATCACACTTTTCTCTCTCCCCTACTTTTATTGATATAATATCAATAATATTATATCATGGCACAGAGTGAGCTACTGGGATACATCTAGGAAATAGGTACTAATAGGAAGGGGCTGAATCTAAAAGATAGGGCAGGGGACTCAGGCAAGAGCAGGAAGATCCAGACCAGCAATTATCCAGTCTCTCCAGAGAAACAAACTAGTCAGCCCCTTGAAGGCCTGCTCCAGTGAGGCCCAGATCCATACAAAAGAAGGGAA
This sequence comes from Cephalophus harveyi, assembly GCA_006410635.1. Classification (NCBI taxonomy): domain Eukaryota; kingdom Metazoa; phylum Chordata; class Mammalia; order Artiodactyla; family Bovidae; genus Cephalophus; species Cephalophus harveyi. Next base: position 528,050 of record SJYT01072534.1, read on the forward strand.
TATCTCATAGGAATACTAAAATTCCCAGGTCACTGAGTGCTCAGGATTCTGCAATGGCCACTCAAATCAATAACAGACAGGAAACAGACCATAAACACAAACAAAATCTGTGAAGCTTGAACAGGTCTCATTTCGCGGGCAGGAGGGAACCAGGCAGAGGGCTTGAGGGGAATTAAAGGAGAAAATACCTGAGAGTATGTGGTAGGCTGAAAAATGGCCCCTAAAAGATATCCACGTTGAAATTCCCTGGGAACCTGTGAATGCTACCTTATATGGTAGGAAAAGACATTGCAGCTGTGATTAATATAAGGATTTTGAGGTACAGAGATTATCCTGGGTTGTCTGAGTGGACCCTAAATGTGTCCTTATAAGAGGGAGTCAGAGAGAACATTGACAAAGCAGTATGACCAAGGAAGCAGAGATCGGAGTGATGCAGCTACAATCCAAGGAATGCTGGCAGAGGCATTCCAGACCCTGAACGAGAGAAGGACTGGATTCTCCCCCTAGATTCTCCAAAGGGAGCATGGCCCTGCTGACACCTTGATTTCAGCCCAGGGAGATTGATTTTGGACTTCTGACCCACAGAACTGTAAAAAGTTAAATGTGTTATTTTAAGCCACTAAGTTTGTGGTAGTTTGTTACAGTAGCCATAGGAAACTTATACAAGGTACCAAAATGTTCAGACATTTTTAGATATTGCAGATGCCTGTCACCATTGTAGATAGTGCACACTCAAGAGAGATGTCCAGCCTCTTTCTACTACCTTCTCATCTCCCCATTAGATAAGAAATCTGGGGTGACTTACCTCTGAACTTTGTTCCAGAAAGACAGAGAGTGTACAAATTTCATGGGTTTTCTTTTCAGGAATGCTTCAGAAGCAATATTTGGGTTGGTTGGGACCAAGGCTTAGGTGAAAGTGGGAAGGTGGAATCTGGCCTAAGTGACAGGCTTATTCAAACAACAACCAAGACTTGTCCATAGCACACGGTAGGCCTAGAAGTTGAAGAGAGAAATGGACATATGAGATCTCCAGGGCAAGCCAATTCTCATTAAAGAGGGTCAGCTATAAAAGTCACGTGTCAGGGATTCAAGCTTAAGGTATTAGAACATCTGAGCAAGAATACCAGCCACTGGGGACTTGGAGTTAGAAAGTCGGAACAAAACTGGTGATAAAGCAGACTCCATGCTGCACCTTCTCTTCCCTCTGCTAAGGTCAAGGCTGGCCCCTCAGGCTGAGATTGAAGCAGAGCCTACAAATAACAACGAAACTAGCGAACACCACATAACACTTACTGTGGGACAGGCAATATACTAAAGTTGTTCATATGTATTAATTTCTTTAATTCCTCAGCACTACCCTATGAAGTAGGTACCATTGCTGGTTCTATTTCAAAATAAGTGAAGTGAGGCTTAGAGAGATCACACACTAACTGGAGACAAATTTTTTTTTAATTGAAGTATAGTTAATTTACAATGTTATGATTTCGGCTGTACAGCAAAATGATTCAGTTATATATATTCTTTTTATATTCTTTTCATTATGATTTATCACAGGATATTGAATATAGTTCCCTGTGCTATATAGTAGGATTTTTGTTATTTATCCATTCTATATATGCCAGTTTGCATCTGCTAACCCTAAACTGCCGCTCCATCCCTCCTCCCTAAAGCCCTCCTCCCTTGGCAACTACATGTCTGTTCTCTATGTCTGTGTGGCGAGACAAAATTTAACCTGGAATTTGAAGTTGTGGCTGCTCAGCTTCAGGGCCCGTTTACCAGTAGGTCTTAATCCAAGCTGCAGATTGGGAGCCCCCACTTTTCTTTTTGGCTGCACTGCACAGAATGCAGGATCACAGTTCTCCAACCAGGGATCAAACCCGTGCCCCCTGCAGTGGAAGCATGGAGTTCTAACCAGGGGACCACCAAGGAAGTCCCAGACTGGGAGCTTTAATAAATACCCCTGCCTGGGTTCCACCTCAAGAGATTCTGCCTTAATTACTTAGGGGTGCAGCCTGGGCATCAATTAATAAAATCACCCCACGTGATTCTAATAGCAGCAAGTTGAAAACCACTGAACTAGACTCTACTGACTCTTGAATGACTGGTAGCTCCTCCTTCAAATTATTATAGAAGTATGTGCTTGCTTGGAGAAGGCAATGGCACCCTACTCCAGTACTCTTGCCTGGAAAATCCCATGGATGGAGGAGCCTGGTGGACTGCAGTCCACGGGGTAGCTGAGAGTTGGACACGACTGAGCAACTTCACTTTCACTTTTCACTTTCATGCATTGGAGAAGAAAATGGCAACCCACTCCAGTGTTCTTGCCTGGAGAATCCCAGGGACGGGGGAGCCTGGTGGGCTGCCGTCTATGGGGTCACACAGAGTTGGATATGACTGAAGCAACTTAGCAGCAGCAGCAGCATGTGCTTGTTATTGAAATACATCTCTTATAGATGAAATTTCAAGCCAAATTGGGAGACATAATAACTATAATGATTATGGGGATGGTAACTATAACTGTTCATAGCTGTATAGGCTTTGTCATTTACAAATGGCTTTTGTATGCATTCTGTTCCACTTAATCCTCAAAACAACCCTGTGAATTAACGATTTCTAGCTCCATTTTACAGATGATCAAACTGAGGCTTAGAGAGATTCATAAATGTGCCCAAAAGATCACACAATTAGTAAGGAGCAGAGCTTTGATCTTCTTATTTCAAATTCCCTACTGTCTTCATTTCAGTGCAGATACAACCTGCCGAGGTCATAGATTTGCATATATCTCCCTAACTCACTCCTTCCTTTCTATGCCAGCAGCCTCAGCTCCAGCCTCAACCTTCTTTCACTGTGGCAAATTCATTTTGTGGGGATTCCCATCTCTGGCACCAGCCCTTCTGTCCAGTTTTCAAGGTCATGATTCAGGTTGCCTGCCATCTATCAACTTTATTTTTTCTTTGTAAAGTCATAAATGACATCAACACAAATCAAAAGAAAAGAAAAATAATTCACTGATCATCCTGCCACCCCATGAGTCATCTATTTTCATTTTTATGCTCCTCTCTCCAGGGCTTGGGCCTATGCATACATCATTCTTACATACAGTCATGGCATAGATGCAATTTCACATTCTGCTTATGTCACTTAGGGTTATATCATAATCATTTGCTGTGTTGCTACAGTGTCTTTATAATCATAATTTTAATGGACACATAATATTCCATTGAATGGATGCACCATCATTTACTTAAGTATTTCCAATTTTTCACCACTACAGATGATGCTGCAATAAACATCTCTACACAGAGCTATTTCTTCTTTTGGATGGTTGCCTAAACTGTCTACCACATTAAATGTACTACTTCTTCTCCAACCATTCATTCAGTCTGCAGGCATTGTCAGGTATTGGGGCACAGGCTCAGAACAATCAGATGAGGGTCCTGTGCTCAGTCTGGTGGTAAGACAAGCATCTCAGCAAATATTTGTGATATCATGCTGAAAGTGCTATGTGTGTGTGCTGTGTTCAGTCAATTCAGTTGTGTATGACTCTGTGAGCCTACGGACTGTAGCCTGCCAGGCTCCTCTGTCTATGGAATTTTCCAGGCAAGAATACTGGAATGGGTTGCCATGCACTCCTCCAGGGGATCTTCCTGATTCAGGGATCAAACCATCGTCTTCTGCATTGCAGGTGGATTCTTTACCGCTGAGCCACCTGGGAAGCCCCCAAAATGTTTTGAGTCCAGTCCAAATTCTCACAACTTAGCAGCAGCAGCAGCATGTGCTTGTTATTGAAATACATCTCTTATAGATGAAATTTCAAGCCAAATTGGGAGACATAATAACTATAATGATTATGGGGATGGTAACTATAACTGTTCATAGCTGTATAGGCTTTGTCATTTACAAATGGCTTTTGTATGCATTCTGTTCCACTTAATCCTCAAAACAACCCTGTGAATTAACGATTTCTAGCTCCATTTTACAGATGATCAAACTGAGGCTTAGAGAGATTCATAAATGTGCCCAAAAGATCACACAATTAGTAAGGAGCAGAGCTTTGATCTTCTTATTTCAAATTCCCTACTGTCTTCATTTCAGTGCAGATACAACCTGCCGAGGTCATAGATTTGCATATATCTCCCTAACTCACTCCTTCCTTTCTATGCCAGCAGCCTCAGCTCCAGCCTCAACCTTCTTTCACTGTGGCAAATTCATTTTGTGGGGATTCCCATCTCTGGCACCAGCCCTTCTGTCCAGTTTTCAAGGTCATGATTCAGGTTGCCTGCCATCTATCAACTTTATTTTTTCTTTGTAAAGTCATAAATGACATCAACACAAATCAAAAGAAAAGAAAAATAATTCACTGATCATCCTGCCACCCCATGAGTCATCTATTTTCATTTTTATGCTCCTCTCTCCAGGGCTTGGGCCTATGCATACATCATTCTTACATACAGTCATGGCATAGATGCAATTTCACATTCTGCTTATGTCACTTAGGGTTATATCATAATCATTTGCTGTGTTGCTACAGTGTCTTTATAATCATAATTTTAATGGACACATAATATTCCATTGAATGGATGCACCATCATTTACTTAAGTATTTCCAATTTTTCACCACTACAGATGATGCTGCAATAAACATCTCTACACAGAGCTATTTCTTCTTTTGGATGGTTGCCTAAACTGTCTACCACATTAAATGTACTACTTCTTCTCCAACCATTCATTCAGTCTGCAGGCATTGTCAGGTATTGGGGCACAGGCTCAGAACAATCAGATGAGGGTCCTGTGCTCAGTCTGGTGGTAAGACAAGCATCTCAGCAAATATTTGTGATATCATGCTGAAAGTGCTATGTGTGTGTGCTGTGTTCAGTCAATTCAGTTGTGTATGACTCTGTGAGCCTACGGACTGTAGCCTGCCAGGCTCCTCTGTCTATGGAATTTTCCAGGCAAGAATACTGGAATGGGTTGCCATGCACTCCTCCAGGGGATCTTCCTGATTCAGGGATCAAACCATCGTCTTCTGCATTGCAGGTGGATTCTTTACCGCTGAGCCACCTGGGAAGCCCCCAAAATGTTTTGAGTCCAGTCCAAATTCTCTCTCTTTCTCCTGGGGTGACTTCTCCATTGTTCACTTACTGGGACTTTGTCTCCTCCTGGCAGCTCCAGCTAACGTCATTTCTCCAATCTCTTCTTTCTTCCTTGGCTGGCCTGTCAGTGTCCCTAACTCAGAGTTCCTTTCCTCTGAACAATCTGTCCCAACTTGGGCTTGGAATATGGACTCCCCACAACACACAAGTTTTCTGTCTCCTTTTACCCAAACATCTCTGACTGCTACCTCCTCTTAAGAAGGCTTCCCAAAGGTTACCAAATATGGCCCCCAGGCCAAACTGGGTCTGCAGTTCTGTTGTGTGTGTTGGGTGCAGTGTTTGGATTGGCACGCCTGTGGGATGGGCTTGCCTTTCTGCTTTTCCACAGGTCATCACTCCATACTGCCTCAGATTAGGTCAGCTCCACTCAGGAACTTTCTCTGCCTAGTCTGAACTGGCAAGGCAAACTACTAGACTCCTTTCAACTAAGCCTGGAACTTTCCGTATCTTCCCTCACTTCCATGCCCCTCTACCATAGGAATTTAATTTCTCCTGTCATCCAACCTTCACACATGTTGCTCTTTTGTTAATGTGTGTCCACTTGCTTCATTCATTTAGACAGTCAGTCAGTTGGTCATTTAAGGAATCCTTGCTGCATATCTCTGTTGTATCATGTCTCCTGTGGGATGCTGGATGCAGAGAAACCAATGACTAGTGATCTTCTCATGTGTAGAACTCATGGTCCAGTGTACACTTGGCCTTCATGGATTTCGATTATAAGCTCCATTCAAGGAAGTATTGATGACAAAAGAGCCAGTTGGTCAAAATACATTATATAGTGTCTTGCATATGAAATGACTTACTCAGTGCTTTTTGATGATGACTTTGCCAAAGTGAAGGGTATTCAAGTGTAATTCTACTTCATTGTACCATGTCTCACTGGCATTTAGCTTTGTACCAGCTACTGAAAAAATTTTTATTTCTTCTAGGAAAAAAACTGGTCGCTTGGAAGAGACTGGCTGATTATCTTAAGATTTCTCATTGGTAATAATCTTATTTTTTTCTCTTATGTGGTCCCTGCCTTTGTGTAAACAAGCTTCTGTTTTGTTCATGCATTGCCATACCTTTGCATAAGAACAAGTTCTAGGGCCTGAGTATGAGAAGGTCTAGACCCTCCTACCTTCTAGGGATCAGGAGTGGAGATGCCTTCTTATCCAGACAGGAGGAAAAAGAGGGAAGAAAAGAAGAAAGGCAGCCATGATCATACCTGGCTTGTCCATGGCATTTAACTCTTGTTGTAGAAAGCTCTCTTGATCTGCTCTTATTTTCTGTGTATCTGCCCCAGTGCTTGTTCTGGGTTACCCTACCTCTGAGTTTTTCTCCTTATCGTTTTCTCTGACAGTCTTTCTTTCTCTGCCCATCTTAAAAATTTTTAATAACAGTTTTATTGAGATACAATTCATACACCATACTTCTGCTTCATTGACTACGCTAAAGCCTTTGACTGTGTGGATCACAACAAACTATGGAAAATTCTTAAAGAGATGGGAATACCAGACCACCTTAGCTGCCTCCTGAGAAATCTGTATGCAGGTCAAGAAGCAACAGTTAGAACCAGACATGGAAAAATGGGCAGGTTCCAAATTTGGAAAGGAGTACATCAAGGCTGTATATTGTCACCCTGCTAATTTAACTTCTATGCAGAGTATATCATGCAAAATGCAGGACTGGATGAAGCACAAGCTGGAATCAAGATTGCAGGGAGAAATATCAATAACCTCGGAGATGCAGATGGCACCTGACACCACCCTTATGGCAGAAAGCAAAGAGGAACTAAAGAGCCTCTTGATGAAAGTAAAAGAGGAGAATGAGAAAGCTGGCTTAACACTCAACATTCAAAAAACTAAGATCATGGCATCTGGTCCCATCACTTCACAGCAAATACACAGGGAAACGATGGAAACAGAGACAGGCTTTATTTTCCTGGGCTCCAAAATCACTGCAGATGGTGACTGCAGCCATGAAATTAAAAGATGCTTGCTTCTTGGAAGAAAAGCTGTGACAAAGCTCAGCTCAGTCACTCATTTGTGTCCGAGTCTTTGTGACCCTGTGAACTGCAGCACTCCAGGCTTCCTTGTCCATCACCTACTCCTGGAACCTGCTTAACTCATGACAAACCTAGACAGCATATTAAAAAGCAGAGACATTGCTTTGCCAACAAAAGTCCGTATAGTTAATGCTATGGTTTTTCCAGTAGTCATGTATGGATGTGTGAGTTGGGCCATTAAGAAGGCTGAGCACTGAAGAATTGATACTTTCGAATGGTGGTACTAGAGAAGACTTGAGAGTTTCTTTGACAGCAAAGAGATCAAACCAGTCAATCCTAAAGAAATCAATCCTGAATATTCGTTGGAAAGACTGATGCTGAAGCTGAAGCTCCAATAGTCTGGCCACCTGATGCAAAGAACTGACTCAATAAAAAAGCCTTGATGCTGGGAAAGATTGAAGGTAGGAGAAGGAGATGACAGAGGATGAGACAGTTCAATGGCATCACCAACTCAATGGACATGAGTTTGAGCCAGCTCCAGGAGATGGTGAAGAACAGGGAGGCCTGGCGTGCAGTCCATGGGGTTGCAAAGAGTCAGACACAACTAAGTGACTAAACAACAACAGCTGGCCCATTTAAAGTATGCAATTCTGTGGGGGGTTTTAGAATATTTATTTTATTTAATTTATTAATTATTAATTTTTGTTTGCTCTGGGTCTTTGTTGCTTCGTGAGGGCTTGTCTAATTGTGGCAAGCAGGGGCTACTCTTTGCTGTGGTGGACAGTCTTCTCATCGTGGTGGCTTTTCTTGTTGTGGAGCGCACACTCTAGGCACACAATGGGCTTCAGTAGTTGCAGCACGTGGCCTCCAGAGTATGGACTCAGCTGCTGTGGTGCATAGGCTTAGTTGTTCCACAGCATGTGGAGTCTTCCTGGACCAGAAATCCAACCTGTCCCCTGCACTGGCAGGAAGATTATTATCTACTGTAACATCAGGGAAGTCCAATTCAGTGGATTTTAGTGTAAACACCAAGTTGTGTAACCTTCTCTACTATCTAATTTCAGAACACTTTCATTATCCTCAAAAGAAACCTAATACCCCTTAGCCACCACCTCCAATTTCTCAGTCCTCACCAGCCCTGGGAAACCCCTAGTCTACTTTGTCTCTCTGGATTTGCCTATTCCAGACATTTTATAAAAATGGAATTATATAAAAAACAATATGTGGTTTTTTGGGTCTGGCTTCTTTCCTTTGGCATCACTGTCAAAGTATGTGTGAATACTTCATTCCTTTTCATGAGTGAACAATATTCCATTGTATGCATATGCCACAATTGGTTTATCCATTTATCCATTGATGGATGTTTCAGAACCTTTGACTGTTGTGAATAGTGCTGCTAGGAACATTTGTGTACAAGGTTTTGTGTGGACATATGTTTTCATTTCTCTTGAGTATATAGCTAGAGGCAGAATTGCTGGGTCAAATGGTAACTCCATGTTTAACCTTTTGAAGAACTACCAGACTGTCTTCCAAAGATTTCTGTCTACCTTTTAATGTCACTGTTCCTCTTCTTCTCTTAACTGCTGCTGCTATTTCCTAAATTTCCATTTCTAGCTCATATCTCACTCCTGTGCTGACTGTGAACATCTCTACTTGAACATCCCCTAGGCTCTTCAACCTGACATTCCAGAATGGAGCTCATCATCTCTTCCCTGCCCCACACTGTGATCCATCTTCCTCTCATGTTGCCTGTCCCAGTGCATGTTTCCACCATTTTACCCAGCTGCCCAGACACCAGACGTATACTAGGTGCCTCTCCTCCCTCATTCTCCACAACGGATTCATCACCAAGTTCTGTTTTCTCAATAACTGTCCAATCCACCTCCTCCTCTTCATCTCCATTTGCCAATGCTCCAGTTAAAGTCCAATCTTGCCCAAAATAGTACTCTTTTGTCTAACCTCTAATTTCACTACCCGCCCCCCAAATCATCCTAAAATATCACTGCTAATGTTGTAAGCCATTTTCCTCCTCAAAATTATTCAGTAACATACCCCAGACTATAAGATTAAATTTACCTTCTTTGCCTATTACAGTAACAGGTAAAGTTCCAACAACACTGAGTTAAATATGCCCTCCCATACCTCTGTGCTTTAAAAGTACTGTTTCCTCTACCTTGAAGATTCTCTCCATGCTGGCCCACTGAAAAAATTATTTATCCTTCAGAGCCTAGATTAAATGCTACTTCCTCTGTAAAGTCATCTCAGAATTCCTCAAGTAGACCTTGGATTCACTTTATCCATATTACTCCTCAACCTATGCATATATACCCTTACTAGAGACTTCACTGTAAATGATGTTTCCTTAACTCTCTTATAGACTGCAAGATATTCAAGGACAGGGGGACTGTATAATTTAATCTCTGAATACTCAACCCCTAGCAGAGTATCCAGTGTCTGGCACAAACATATACACACACACACACTGAAGTAAGTTGAAAAAAAAAAAAGGAAATATGTTTTATTGATTTTATTGACTCTTTGACCACTTGCTCTGGACTAAGAATGTTAAACATTTGACAAATTATTTCATTTAATCCTCTCAGCATCCCTACTTGGTATCTCTACCTTAAAAATGAGAAAAACTGGGGCTCTTTGAGATTTGGTAACGTGCATATTCACATATGGGCTTCCCTGATGTCTCAGTTGGTAAAGAATCTGCCTGCAATGCAGGAGACCCTGGTTCGATTCCTGGGTTGGGAAGATCCACTGGAGAAGGGATACACTACCCACTCCAGTATTCTTGGACTTCCCCTGTGGCTCAGCTGGTAAAGTATCTGCCTGCAATGTGGGAGACCTGGGTTCTATCCTTGGGTTGGAAAGATCCCCTGTTGAAGGGAAAGGCTACCCACTCCAGTATTCTGGCCTGGAGAATTCCATGGACTGTGTAGCCCATGGGGTCACAAAGAGTTGGACACAACTGAGCAACTTTCATTTTCACATTCACATATATATTCAAGGCAGAGGCAAAGGTGAGAAAGAGTAAAGAGTTGAAACTCCCTCCCTTGGGTATAGTCTTTCTTCAAAAGGACCCCAACCTAAATCCTCATCAGCTCCTCTTGCCTTCAGATCCAAAGTGTTCAAATAGTGCCCTATACACAGACCACAGTCATGTACATTCCCTCTCTATGAGGGATATGTCTGAAAATGACCTTAATCTCATAGAAATGACATCTCTTGATTTACCTCGGCTCCATCTTCTCATCCCAAGACCTCAAGTGGTCCATCACAGCCACCTCCATTCCTCCTGCTTGGGAGCTCGATCATCTTCCTAGCTTTCTTGAACCATCTGTGGCCAAATGCCTTTTCACTTGAACTGATCTGAGACAGGATGGGAGTTTGCAAAAGAAATTTTCCTCAGAAAATGAGGACAACACAAGAAAATTTTTAAAAAGTCCAGAACCTTAGAAATAAATGAATTTACAGAAGACTGATTCTTTTTCCTAATGGAGCTCAGTTCTCTCCACTGATGTGCTTGGCTGGCACAGTATATAGGGCACTCAATTCCTATTCCTAGTCTTGGCCTCAATCCTGTCTCAACCATGCTACTCAGACTCATTGCCTGGAAAGTTTGGGTTGGTGCCATTAGGGCTGATGGGATTCTCTGTCTTTTCCAGAAACTGCTTTGTTAATTTAGCTTTGGACAGGGGGTGAGGTGGGGAACATTTCCAGATGACTTCCTGGTCCTGGGAAACATTATATTTGTCCTGAGTCATTCTGCTGACCCCTGAGAGAGCTATCTTGGGTCCTGGTCTCATGCATAAGGAAAACACTTATCTAGCCCTCAAAACCCCTTTCTAGCACCTCAGGAGAACTTGAAAGGGTTTCTGTAACTCTTCTTAGAGATCTCTATGGCTCTGGTCTCTGAAAAGCCTACCTTCACCTCAACCTGTTTCCCTTGGTCCCTTGTGGTTTTCCTGAAGCATGTCTCTGCCTACAAGATGGTGGAGTAGAAGGACATGCACTCATTTTCTTCTGTGAGAACTCTAAAATTACAACTCTCTGCTGAACAACCATTGACAGGAAAAAGTTGGATCTCACCAAAAAAAAAAAAAAAAAAAGATATACCACATCCAAGGGCAAAAGGAGAAGTCCCAGCAAGACAGTAGGAGGGGCAAAATAATGTTTAGAATAAAACCCCATACCTGCCAGAGATGCTCAGAAAGCTCAAACAAAACCTTGTGTGTACCAGGAGACCCCAGAGAGACTGAACCAGACCTGTCTTTGAGTGTTTGAGTGTCTCCTGCAGAGGTACAGGTCAGCAGTGGCCTGCCACAGGGGCAGGGGCTCTGGGTGCAGCAGACCTGGGTATGGCATAAGCCCTCTTGGAGGAGGTCACCATTAACCCCACCATAGAGCCACAGAACTTACACAGGACTAGGGAAACAGACTCTCGAAGGGCACAAACAAAACCTGGTGTGCACCAGGACCCAGGAGAAAGGAGCAGTGACCCCCCCCCCCAAGAGACTGGCCCAGACTTGCCCATGAGTGTCCAGGAGTCTCCAGCAGAGGTGTGGGTTGGTGGTGGCCTGCTGCAGGGTTGGGGGCACTGAGTGCAGCAGTACACGCATTGGACCTTTTGAAGGAGGTCGCCATTATCTTCATTAACTCCACCATAGTTTGGCCTCAGGTCAAACAAGGAGGGAACACAACCTCACTCATCAACAGAATATTGGACTAAAGATTTACTGAGCATGGCCCGACCCATTAGAACAAGACCCAGTTTCCCCCTCAGTCAGTCTCTCCCATCAGGACGCTTCCATAAGCCTCTTATCCTTATCCCTCAGAGGGCAGACAGAATGAAAAGCACAATCACAGAAAACTAATCAAACTGATCACATGAACCACAGCATTGTCTAACTCAATGAAACCATGAGCCATGCTGTGTCGGGCATGCAAGACAGACAGGTCATGGTGGAGAGTTCTGACAAAACGTCAGAACTGGAGAAGGGAATGACAAACCACTTCAGTCTTCTTGCCTTGAGAACCCCATGAACAGTATGAAAAGGAAAAAAAAAATAGGACACTGAAAGATGAACTCCCCAAGTCAGTAGGTACTCAATATGCTACTGGAGAAGAGTGGAGAAATAACTCCAGAAAGAATGAAGAGACAGAGCCAAAGCAAAAACAGTACCCAGGTGTGGATGTGACTGGTGATGGAAGTAAAGTCTGATGCTGTAAAGAACAATATTGCATAGGAACCTGAAATGTTAGGTCTATAATCAAGGTAAATTGTAAGTAGTGAAACAAGAGACGACAAGAGTGAATATTGACATTTTGGGAATCAGTGAACTAAAATGGACTGGAATGGGTGAATATAAATCAGATGACCTTATATCTGCTACTATGGCAAGAATCCCTTAGAAGAAATGGAGTAACCATCACTGTCAACAAAAATGTCTGAAATGCAGTACTTGGATGCAATCTCATAAATGACAGAATGATCTCTTTTCATTTCCAAGGCAAATTATGCAATATCACAGTAATCCAAGTCTATGCCCCAACCAGTAATGTTAAAGAAGCTAATGTTGAACAGTTTTATGAAGATCTACAAGAACTTGTAGAACTAACACCCAAAAAAAGGTGTGCTTTTCATTATAGGGGACTGGAATGCAAAAGTAGGAAGTCAAGAAACACCTGGAGTAACAGGCAAATTTGGCCTTGGAGTACAAATGAAGCAGGGCAAAGACTAACAGAGTTTTGCCAAGAGAATGCACTGGTCATAGCAAACACCCTCTTCCAACAAGACAAGCGAAGACACTACACATGGACATCACCAGATGGTCAACACCAAAATCAGATTGATTATATTCTTTGCAGCCAAAGATGAAGAAGCTCTATACAGTCAGAAAAAAAAAAAAAAAAGAAAAGAAAAAAAGACTGGGAGCTGACTGTGGCTCCAATTGCAAAATTCAGACTTAAATTGAAGAAAGTAGGGAAAACCACTAGACCATTCAGTTATGACCTTAATCAAATCCCTTATGATTATACAGTGGAAATGACAAATAGATTCAAGGGATTAGATCTGATAGAGTGCCTGAAGAACTATGGACGGAGATTCATGACATTGTACAAGAGGCAGTGATCAAGACCATCTCCAAGAAAAAAAAATGAAAAAAGGCAAAATGATTGCCTGAGGAGGCCTTACAAATAGCTGTGGAAAGAAGAGAAGTGAAAGGCAAAGGAGAAAAAAAGATATACTCATTTGAGTGCAGAGTTCCAAAGAACAGCAAGGAGAGGTAAGAAAGCCTTCCTCAGTGATCAATATAAAGAAATAGAAGAAAACAACAGAATGGGAAAGACTAGAGATCTCCTCAAGAAAACTAGAGATACCAAGGGAACATTTCATGCAAAGATGGGCTCAATAAAGAACAGAAATTGTATGGACCTAACAGAAGCAGAAGATATTAAGAAGAGGTGGCAAGAATGCGCAACATTCCAATCCCAAAGAAAGGCAATGCCAAAAAATGTTCAAACTACCACACAATTGCACCTGTCTCACACACTGGCAAAGTAATGCTCAAAATTCTCCAAGCTAGGCTTCAACAGTACAAGAACTATGAACTTCCAGATATTCAAGCTGGATTTAGAAAAGGCAGAGGAACCAGAGATCAAATTGCCAACATCTGTTGGATCATAGAAAAAGCAAGAGAATTCCAGAAAAACATCTACTTCTGCTTCATCGACTACAGTAAAGCCTTTGACTGTGGGATCATAATAAACTGTGGGAAATTCTGAAAGAGATGGGAATAAAAGACCACCTTACTTGCCTCCTGAGAAATCTGTATGCAGGTCAAGAAGCAACAGTTAGAATTGGACATGGAACAACAGACTGGATCCAAATTAGGAAAGGAGTACATGAAATCTGTATATTGTCACCTTGCTTATTTAATTTGTATTCAGAGTACATAATGAGAAATGCAGGGCTTGATGAAGCACAAACTGGAATCAAGATTGCCAGGAGAAATATCAATAACCTCAGATATGCAGATGACACCACCCTTATGGCAGAAAGTGATGAGGAACTAAAGGGTCTCTTGATGAAAGTGGAAGAGGAGAGTGAAAAACTGGCTTAAAACTCAACATTCAAAACATGAAGATCATGGCATCTGGTCCCATCACTTCATGGCAAATAGATGGGGAAGAATGGAAACAGTGAGAGACTTTAGATTTTTGGGCTCCAAAATCAATGTAGATGGTGACTGCAGCCATGAAATTAAAAGATCCTTGCTCCTTGGAAGAAAATCTGTGACCAACCTAAACAGCATATTAAAAAGTAGAGACATTACTTTCCCGTAGTCATGTATGGATGTGAGAATTAGATCATAAAGAAGGCTGAATGTTGAAGAATTAATGCTTTTGAACTGTGGTATTGGAGAAGCCTCTTGAGAATCCATGGGACAGCAAAGAGATCCAACCAGTCAATCCTAAAAGAAACCAGTCCTGAATATTCATTGGAAGGACTGATGTTGAAGCTGAAGCTCCAATACTTTGGCCACCTGATATGAAGAGCCGACTCACTGGAAGAGACCCTGTTGCTGGGAAAGATTGAAGGCGGGAGGAGAAGGGGATGACAGAGGAGGAGATGGTTGGAATGGTTGGATGGCATCACCGACACAATGGACATGAGTCTGAGCAAGCTCCGGGAGTTGGTGATGAACAGGGAGGCCTGGCAGCTGCAGTTCATGCAGTCACAAAGAGTTGGACACAACTGAGTGACTGAGCTGAACTTATGCTGAAACTGAAGCTCCAGTACTTTGGCCACCTGGTGCAAAAACCTGACTCATTGGAAAAGATCGATGCTGGGAAAGATTGAGGGCAAGAAAAGAAGGGAGCGGCAGAGGATGAGATCGTTAGATAACATCACTGACTCAATGGCCATTACTTTGAGCAAACTCTGGGAGATAGTGAAAGACAGGGAAGACTGGCTGCAGTCCTTGGGGTTTAAAAGAGTTGGACAGGACTTAGCAGCTGAGCAACAACAACATGCCTGTGAAAGTTATTTGCTGATTGTCTAGACAATAGCTGTTTCCCCCCTTTTTTTTTGCTAACAGTTGGAAATATGTTGGGTCCTTGATGGTGCATTAACCAATCCCAGAACTCCATATTCCTAAACATGGTATTGGTAAGACAGTGAATTTTCCTCATTGTGTAAGTCACTTGTGATGAGTAGCTGAAAGCAACTCTAGGCATGTCCCAATTCACAGGCCTAATGGCAAAGTCTGCCCTGCGCTATATGACTCTGTCTTCCCTCCAATCACTTACTGTTCCAGGGTTTAAAAATTTGTTCCAAGTTGGTCCAATCAGCTTCTCTGTCTGGGGAGTTTGATAATGGGAGACGCAGAGCAACAAAGCTTGGGCATCAGTCACTGGAGCTGAGTCTCATGGCTTGTAGTGCTTTTGTGAGGAAGGGTCTCAAGCTTCTACTCTTTAGGTTGACAGAGATGTCCTGCTTGCTTTCCTTCCTGAGGGCAACTCTTCCTTCTTTTGCTTGCAGTCTGGGCTTCCCAGGTGGTGCTAGCGGTAAATAGCCTGCCTGCCAATGCAGGAGACATTAGAGATGCAGGTTCAATCCCTGGGTTGGGAAGATTCCCTGCAGGAGGGCATGACAGCCCACTCCAGTATTCTTGCCTGGAGAATCCCATGGACAGAGGAACCTGGCGGGCTACAGTCCATATGGTTGCAAAGCATCGGATATGATTGAAGGGAGTTAACATACATGCATGCAAAGAGCCTTAGATAAAGACATTTAATTGATTAGACATTAGAACTACTTCTATCCTTTTGTGACACACAGCTGTTATGCTAAGTCTGAAATTACAAACTGCTTTCATTTCTGTCAATGTTGCCTAGAGTACTCAGTTCAAGAAGGACTTTCAGGTTGAGTCAGCACTGAAGTTGGGGTACAGTGAACAATTAGTAATGTCCACCATGGGAACAGGAATGGATATAAGGCACGACATACAGTCATCCCTCTGGTATCCAGGACTGCCATGAATACCAAAGTCCATGGATGCTGAAGTCACTTATACAAAATGGCATAGTATTTGCATATAATCTATGCATATCGTGCTTTATACTTTAAATCATTTCTAGATTACTTATAATATCTGATACAATATTTTCTATGAAAATAGTTGAAATACAATGCAAATGCTATGGAAATAGCTGCCAGAGCAAGGCAAATTAAAGTTTTGATTTTTGAGGATGAGATGGTTGGATGGCATCACCGACTCAATGGATATGAGTTTGAGCAAGCTCCAGAAGATGGTGAAGGACAGGGAAGCCTGGTGTGCTGCAGTCCATGGGGTCACGAAGAGTCGGATATGACTGAGCGACTGAACAACAACCACAAAGAATTTAAAAATATGTATTTTCAATCTGTGGTTGGTTGAATTCTCAGATGTAGAATCTGCCAACATGGAGGGCCAGCTGTATTTGCGGTGGTTAAATGGCATCGAGTATTTGCAGACCTTGCCTAGGCTAACATCTGGGGCCGCTCTCTCTAGTGACTTATATGGCCTCTTTCTGAAGCCCGTCCACCTGCCCAGTTCACTAATGCAACTTTGTGACCTTGGCCAAATCACTTTGCTTTTCTGAGTTCCAGTTCTGTAAGTGTAAGATTAAAAGATTAGATCAGATGATCACAAGGTCATTTCTAGTTCTATGACTTCAGGTCAGGGCCCTTCAAAGGTCAGTAGCAGACTCTCTGTCTCTTCCGGTTTCAAAACTCACTCCCCTCCCCCTATTACAGCGCTCACTGGGTTTCAACGTCTTGCCTGAGCAACACCTCCAATTCTCAGTCTGTTGGCAGAGGAGAGAGGATTGACAGGTCTTGAGCCCAATGAATCCTCAGGCCTTTCCCAGTTCAGGTTACAAACTCCACCTACTTCCCCAGGGTTTCTCTGATGATTCATTCAGGTGCCCCTCTCCTATCCTTGGGAATGACCTTCCAGAATTTTATCTCTCCAGTTTTGCAGTAGAAAAATATTTCACATACTGAGTTATGGTAATAGACCATCATCATCAACAGTAAAAGGGTGATTCTCTCCTGCCCTCCCTACTCTGCCCCATTTCCATCATCCACACCACGTGCCATCCTAATCAGGCCTTCACCCCGCCCTTGGCTGCTGCTATACCTCCCCTTCTTCCCTCCCTCCAGACACAGTCCTGCATTCCTGAGGATTTCCTCTCTTATATCCCAACTGCCTGTACCTCTCTCTCCCTTTCCCCCATACTAAACTCTGGCCTTCGGTGGCAACCCAGGCTTTGCCTTCTCCCCACCCTGCCACTCTGCTCCAACCTCATTGCCCTCCTTGGGGGCCTCTCTCTCTGCAGCTGCTGCAGTCTGAATAAGCACAAAAACAAAAAATTACCGCATGTATTAAAGTGAAGCTCTTGTTGGACAACTGCAAATTTCCCTGGGCGGGATTTCAGTTTGATTTTCTCAGGGTTCCTATGGAGCCTGAGTTTCTGCCCAGACCTGCCCCACCCCCACCCCAGATGTCTGGGGTCTGTAGGGAACCAGAACCCTGGCCTGTCCCAGAGGACCAGCCCTCCAGAATTTCTTAGTCCACCAGCCAGGGGCCAAAGGCACAGAGCGGGCAGGGGAAAGTCAGCCAAGTGGGGCAGGGAGCAGGCAGCTCGCCCTGTAGAGGAGTTTAACTCAGAACTGGGGGACTGAGGGCAGGGAGCCAAACTTCCCCTCACTGAAGCAGAAACCAATCTTGCAAATAAACACATAAACAGATTACCAGTGAGTTAGTAAGGGCTGCTAAGGGGTTGGAGAGTTAAACTGTCCCCAGCCCCACCCCTTGCACTTCCCCCAAAGCTTAGGCCCCAGCTTTGCCCAGGAGGGCCTGGAAGAGGAATCAGGTCTCCAAAGCATAGGCCCCACCTTGGCTCTCAGTTGCTGATGGAAGCCCTGAGCTTGGCCAGGCCTGGGCCTCTCTCCACTGTTGCCCCTTTCTCCCTGCCTTCTCTTCTCGGTATTCCACTCCAAGTCTTTTTTCTTCTCAGGCTTGGGCTCCTGCCCATCCGGCTTGTGTGTGCACTTCTGCTATCTTTGGCCAGCCTTTCTCTGCTCCCAGCCACTTTCCCAGTCGCCCTCAAGCACATCTACCACCACGAGGCCCTCTCTCTGGTTCTCCTTTTCAAATAACCACTATGAACCTTGACTGGGCTTCTCTGGTGGTTCAGGTGATAAAGAATCTGCCTGCAATGCAGGAGACCCAGGCTTGATCCCTGGGTTGGGAAGATCCCCTGGAGAAGGGAATGGCAACCCACTCCAGTATTCTTGCCCAAAGAATTCCATGGACAGAGGAGCCTGCCAGGCCACAATCCATGGGGTTGCAAAGAGTCAGGAGTAACTGAGCAACTCACACACACACACACACACACACGATGAACCTTGAAAATGGCCGTAGGTAATGCTCAATTCACCTCCCGTCCCTGCGCCTACTCTTTTCATTTATTTTTTAATATTTATTTATTTGGGTGTGCCTGGTCTTAGTTGCAATATGCAAGATCTTCAATTTTCGTTGTGACATGTGAACTCTTAGTTGTGGCACACGGGATCTAGCTCCCTGACTAGGGATCGAACCCACATTCCCTGCATCGGGAGCATGGAACTTTAGCTGCTGGACCATAGGAACTCCCCCTATGCTTACTCTTTCAGAAATTCAGGCAGAATGTTCCATTTCATTTGTTTGGGCCTCAGTCTGCCCGAAATGCTGAGAGACCTGCCCAGCTCCCACAGACCCAAGGGATGTTGACATGCTTTGGTACAGAACTGCTGTGCCTAGGCCCTGAGCCTTGGAGAGACTTGCCCAGCCTGGACCTCTCTGTCAATGCCCCTTTTGCCACTCCCATCACAACCACTAGGGAATAGCACCTAGCCTTCAGGTGCTGGGAAGGCCCAAGGGGATTTTTGATAACAGATCAGAAAGCATGCTTTCATTTGGCCAGAGAGAGGAATACCGCCCTTGGGCAAAGCTGGAAGTTTCATAGCTCCATCTGTGCTGTCCCTGCATCTTCAAGGCCTACTGTCTGGCACATAGAGTGAAAGTGAAGTCGCTCAGTCGTGTCCGACTCTTTGTGACCCCATGAGCTGCAGCCCACCAGGCTCCTCTAGCCATGGGATTCTCCAGGCAAGAATACTAGAGTGGGTTGCCATTTCCTTCTCCAGGGGATCTTCCCGACCCAGGGATCAAACCCGGGTCTCCTGCATTCCAGGCAGACGCTTTACCGTCTGAGCCACCAGGGAAGTCACATAGGAGGCACTCAAAAAATAGGTGGGAAAGTGCATGCATATGTATCTAAAAGAGTAAAGCTTACAGCAGCAAATTTCTAGGGCGTGAAATGGTGCTTCCTCATAGGACTAAAACCCAAAGCAGATTAAAAAGATATTTATTAGCTCATAGTTCTGCAGGTCAGAAGTTCGGATGGGTTCCACTAGGTTCTCTGCTCAGAGTCTCCAATACCAAGATCAAGGTTTTGGCTGTCCTACGCTCTTATCTGGAGGCTTGAATAAGAATCCGTTTCCACATTGATTTAAGTTGTTGGCAGAATCCACTTTCTTGTGGTTGTAGGCCCCATTTCCTGGCTGACTGTCAGTTGAGGGCCCTCACTGCTTAAACAGAGGTCACCAGCATTTCCTCTCCCGTGCCTCTTTTCATCTTCAAAACTTCAACAAATGTGTCAACTCTGACTTTTCCTTCTGCCTTCTTTCCTGACACCAGCTGGAGAAAGTTCTCCACTTTTAAGGGTTCCTGTAATTAGATCAGGCCCATCCAGAAAAATCCCTTTCTTGTATAGCAAAATATACATAATAGAAAATATACTATTTTAACCATTTTAAGTGTACAATTCAGTGTCACTGAATACATTGGTATTGCTGTGCACCTATCACCACTATTCATTTGCAAAACCCCAAACTGAAGCTCTATATCCATTAAACAGTAATCCATTCCTTCCTCTTCCAACCCCTGGAAAGCACTATTCTACTTTCTTTCTGTATGAATTTGACTATTCTAGGTACTTCATATAAATGAAATTATACAATACTTTTTTGTGTGTGATTGGCTTATTCATGTACCATAATGTCTTCAATATTTATCCATGTTGTAGCATTCATCAGAATTGCCTTCCTTTTTAAGGGTGAAAACTATTCCACTGCATCTCCCATTTTTTAAGGTCAACTAAGCTATATAACCCTACTCCAGTACTCTTGCCTGGAAAATCCCATGGATGGAGGAGCCTGGTGGGCTGCAGTCCATGGGGTCGCTAAGAGTCGGACATGACTGAGCAACTTCACTTTGACTTTTCACTTTCATGCATTGGAGAAGGAAATGGCAACCCACTCCAGTGTTCTTGCCTGGAGAATCCCAGGGACGGGGGAGCCTGGTGGGCTGCCGTCTATGGGGTCACACAGAGTCAGACTCGACTGAAGTGACTCAGCAGCAGCAGCAGCAGACTATATAACAGCACAAACACAGCAGTAATACGTTATCACATTTACAGGTTTTGGGAATAAGGATATGAAACCCTAGAGGTCATTCTTAGACATTTCACCTACCACAGCCTCAAATTCAAGGATGTTGAGTATTACTGTCTTCTACCCAGAACAAGCAGATCAGTGTGTGTAGTAGTCAGAGCATGCATTGGACCTGGTGAAGGTAGGTGGTGTGGGGAATGGGCTAAGAGATTCAGTGGGGAAGGGCACCAATATTTATTGAATACCCACTATGTGCTAGGTGCTGATAGAGTGCTTTTACATGCATTATTTTATTTAACCCTCAAATCGCCCATGAGAAATATTTGTTATAGTCCCCATTACAACCAGTAAAAGGAAACACATGCCTGACACCAAAGTCCATGCTCTTTCCACTATACGTGTGTGCGTGTGTGCTAAGCTGCTTCAGTCGTGTCCGACTCTTTGCAACCCTGTGGACTGTAGCCTGCCAGTTTCCTCTGTCCATAGGATTTCCCAGGCAAGAATACTGGAGTGGGTTGCCATGTCCTCCTCCGGGGGATCTTCCCAACCCAGGGATCGAACCTGAGTCTCTTGCATCTCCTTCATTGGCAGGCAGGTTCTTTACCACTAATGCTACCTGGGAAGCCCTTCCACAATACATACCACCTTCCAATCCTGGAAGTGAGGTTGGTCAAGCTTCTGAGGGCATGATCAGATGGCTCTTTCCTCCACCCTTCCCCACCTGCCCACCTGTAGTGGAACAGTATTTGTGAATGCTGGCAGCACAGCAGAAGGTGGCTGTTAAGGACTAAATGTTTGCTTCCCCAAAATTCATATATTGGCCTTAACCACCAAAGCAACTATATTTGGAAACAGAGACTATGTAGAGGTAATAAAGGTTAGACGAGGTCATAAGTGCATGCATACATATGTGCATGCATGCTTAGTTGCAAGTGCTTGGCTCCTTGCAACCCTATGGACTGTAACCAGCAGGCTCCTCTAGAGTGGGACCCTAATCCCACAGGCTGGTGTCCTTGTAAGAGGAGGTGACCCCAGAGCTCTCTCTCTCTCTCCCACGTGAGACCGTAGTGAGAAAGCCAGCTGTCTGCAAGCCAGAAAGAGAACCCTTTCCAGGAACCAAGTCTGTTAGCACCTTGATCTTGGACTTCCCAGCTTCCAGACTGTAGGGAAATAAATTTCTGTTGTTTAAGCCACTCAATCAGTGGTATTTTCTTAAGGCAGCCTGAGTAGACTGAGAGAGTGACTGTGATATTCAGCAGCAAGATTGAAAGAAAGCTCCCAGCCCACTGTGCAATCCCACTCTGTTTCTTTGACCTTTTTGGTATTCAGTGAGAGCCAGCCTGGGTGTCCTCCCGGCCCTGGCTCTGGGGCCTAGGAGGAAGGGGAAAGGAGCCAGTTTCTGAAGCTGAAGCTGGCTTGATGCATCTGCCTATGAACTAGATAGGGCTGCTCGAGCAGCTGGGGCCCTGGGTGTGAGGCCACCTCCCCAGGCAGGGCCAGGAACGCTACAAGAGGAATTAATTCCAGCTGAAAATCTGCAGCAAGAAGCAGGGCAAATGCATGGTGCCATCAATACACAATTCATTTGTGACTATGAACAGCATATTTGGGATGTGACAGCGGACTGCAGGGTCAAGCAGCCAGCAGAGCTGGGTTGGTTTGGAGGCAGTTCAAGACTCTAAAGTAAAAAATCATATTTTTGGGGAAAGACCATGAGCATCTGTTTCAACTCCAAGACTGGCCCCTCCCCGTTGATGTTGCTGATCTGATTTCTTTTGTCAGACTGTGGTGTAAGTCTCAACCGTGGCCCCTAGAAGGAAAGCTCCCAGTTGTTCAATGGCATCTCACCCTTGGGGATGTACCTGAGTTATCTTTCGCTGGGTAACAAATTATCACAAATTTAGTGGCTTAAAACAACAACCAACTTATTATCTCATGGTTTCTATGCTTCAGAAGCCTGGGTGAAGCTTACCTGAGTCATCTGCTTGGGGTTTCACTAGGTTGAAATCAAGGTGTCCACAGGACTGCAATCTTTTCTGAAGCTTGGAGTTTCTTTACCAAGCTCACTAGTTGTTGGCAGAATTTAGTTCCCTGTGATTGTAGGACTTAAGTTTCCATTTTCTTACTGGTTGTTGGTTGGGGATTACTCTCAGCTCCTAGAGGTCATTCTCGGGTCCTTGCCACATGGCCCTTTCCATAGGCAGTTCATAACATGATGTTTTACTTCTATGAGGCCAAAAAAGAGCACCTGCTTGGCCCTCTCTGTCTCTCTGATTCTCTCCCTCTCTCATTTTTAACTTTTTATTTGGAAATAACTATAAAATTGCAAGAAGTTGTAAATACAGTACAGAGAAGACCCATGTTTCCTTATCCAGTGTTCTTCAGTGATTACATCTTATTTAATTGTAGTATAATATCCAATCCAGGCAACTGACATTGGTGCAATGTATGCATATAGTTCTGTGCAATTGTATTGCATGTACAAATTTGTGTTACCACCACTGCAGTCAAGTTTCAGAACCATTTCATCCTTTCAAAAGTCTCCCTCCTACTACTCTTTTGTGGTCACTCCCACCCCCTTCCCTCCCACCATCTCTAACTCCTGGCAGCGATTAATCTGCTCCCCAACTCTATAATTTTGTCATGTTGACAATGTTATATAACATACAGAATGTGACTTTTTGAGACCTTTGGCTTTTTTTTTTCACTCAGCAAAATACACTTGCAATCCACCTAAGCTTTTGAGTGTATCAATTAGTTTGTCCCTTTTTATAGCTGAGTAGTATTTCATGGTCTGGATGTATGACTGTTTACTCACTCACTCATGAGGGACATCTTGGTTGTTTTCAGTTCTGGTTGTTACAAATAAAGCTGATATGAACAACTGTGTGCAGATTTTTTGTGTCAACATAGGCTTTCATTTTCCTGGTATAAGCATAAGAGTACAGTTGCTGAGCTACTTGGTAAGTGTATGTATAGTTTTTAAAGAAATTACCATACTCTTTTTCCAAGGTGGATATATTATCACATTTCTACCAGGAATGTATGAGTGATCCAGTTTTTCACCTCCTCACCAGCATTTGGTGTTGTCACTTAAAAAAAAAAGAAAAAAAAGTCAAAAGTGCCTTTTGGCTGCTGCTGCTGCTGCTAAGTCGCTTCAGTTGTGTTCGACTCTGTGCGACCCCATAGACGGCAGCCCATCAGGCTCCCCCGTCCCTGGGATTCTCCAGGCAAGAACACTGGAGTGGGTTGCCATTTCCTTCTCCAATGCATGAAAGTGAAAAGGGAAAGTGAAGTTGCTCAGCCGTGTCTGACTCTTCGTGACCACATGGACTGCAGCCCACCAGGCTCCTCCGTCCACAGGATTCTCTAGGCAAGAATGCTGGAGTGGGTTGCCATTTCCTTTCCAATGCATGAAAGTTAGCGACCCCATGGACTGCAGCCTACTAGGCTCCTCCGTCCATGGGATTTTCCAGGCAAGAGTACTGGAGTGGGTTGCCATTGCCTTCTCCAGCCTTTTGGATAGGTGACTTTAATCCCATTATGACTAATGATGTTGAACATTTTTTCATTTACTTATTTACTATCTCCATATTATCTTCAGTGTATCTTCATACTTTTTGCTTATTTTCTAATTGGATTAGATGGTTTTTTACCACTGAGTTTTGAGAGTTCATTCATGATACTTGTCATTTATTGTATACATGGTTGCAAATATTTTTTCCTGGTCTGTAGCTTTCTTTTCTTTCTTGTAACAAATCTTTCACAGAGAAAAAGTTTTTAATCTTGAGGGCATCAAATATATTCATTTTTTTCTTTTATGGATCAGGCTTTTCATGTCAAACCTAAGAACACTTTATCAATTCCTAGGTTCCAAAGATTTTTTCCTATGTTTTCTTCTAAAATTTTTATAGTTTCACATTTTATATTTAAATCTATGATCTACTTTAAGTTAATTTTTATATGAGGTACAAAGTTTACACGAAGTTTAGTTTTTTTTTTTCTGCCTATGGATATCCAAATGCAGTAGCATTGTTTGTTGAAAACATTTTTTGTCTCTTTTCAGGGCTCACCTGATTCAGTTGCCATTCAGAATAATCTCTTTTTTGACTAACTCAAAATCAACTGATTACGGACTTTAATTACATCTGGAACATCCATTTTGAAATGTGGTAGCATCAGTTCAGTTCAGTCGCTCAGTCGTGTCCGACTCTTTGCGACCCCATGAATCACAGCACGCCAGGCCTCCCTGTCCATCACCAACTCCCGGAGTTCACTCAGACTCACGTCCATCGAGTCCGTGATGCCATCCAGCCATCTCATCCTTGGTCGTCCCCTTCTCCTCCTGCCCCCAATCCCTCCCAGCATCAGAGTCTTTTCCAGTGAGTCAACTCTTCGCATGAGGTGGCCAAAGTACTGGAGTTTCAGCTTTAGCATCATTCCTTCCAAAGAAATCCCAGGGTTGATCTCCTTCAGAATGGACTGGTTGGATCTCCTTGCAGTCCAAGGGACTC
>SJYT01072534.1:553678-575241 GCA_006410635.1 Cephalophus harveyi
TTTTCTGGAACTCTCTTGCTTTTTCCATGATCCAGCGGATGTTGGCAATTTGATCTCTGGTTCCTCTGCCTTTTCTAAAGCCAGCTTGAACATCAGGGAGTTCACGGTTCACGTATTGCTGAAGCCTGGCTTGGAGGATTTTGAGCATTACTTTACTAGCATGTGAGATGAGTGCAATTGTGCGGTAATTGGAGCATTCTTTGGCATTGCCTTTCTTTGGAATTGGAATGAAAACTGACCTTTTCCAGTCCTGTGGCAGCTGCTGAGTTTTCCAAATTTGCTGGCAGATTGAGTGCAGCACTTTCACAGCATCATCTTTCAGGATTTGAAACAGCTCAACTGGAATTCCATCACCTCCACTAGCTTTGTTCGTAGTGATGCTTTCTAAGGCCCACTTGACTTCACATTCCAAGATGTCTGGCTCTAGATTAGTGATCCCATCATCATGATTATCTGGGTCGTGAAGATCTTTTTTGTACAGTTCTTGCATGTATTCTTGCCACCTCTTCTTAATATCTTCTGCTTCTGTTAGGTCCATACCATTTCTGTCCTTTATCGAGCCCATCCTTGCATGAAATGTTCCCTTGGTATCTCTAATTTTCTTGAAGAGATCTCTAGTCTTTCCCATTCTGTAGCATAGCCCATCATATTTAATACTGGTAGCATAGCCCATCATATTTAATACTCCTACCTACACTCAACGGGAGGAGGTTATATAAGGTTATGGATCACTGGAAGGGTCATCCTACAAGTCTCTTTATCACAGGCTGGGAACATCCATTCATACCCATTTTTTCTCTCCCTGGGTTTGAGAAAGACTACCTAGCCTTGGTGTCTTGTCTAGGTGAGGTATGGTTGGTTTGGGAAGTTCCATGGGGAGTTGAAGTTAGGTAAGGGTGCATGTGTGAATGCCAAGACCCCAGCCAAATATGATTTGGCTGTTTCCTCCCAGAGTCAGGGCCAGGTGCTTGCACTTTGCACTAAAGAGCTATGATGGGGGCGTGAAACATGGGGTGGGAGAAGGGCACTACTATGCAAGCTTTTTTCCTTGAAAATAGACTTCAGATTAACCAACTCAGAGAAGAAGTTTTCCTAGGCCCAATTAACATAGGAAATGCCCATTCTTGTGCCATCTATGTCCTAACCTTTACCAGAGTCAGTATTCTGTCTCTGATCTATTCAGCTAATGAATGTTTTAGTCAGCTAATCATCAGTGTTTGAGGACCAGAGGTTAAACTTCTTTTAGCTGTGACTTCTTTTAGCCACGAGACTCCTTTTGTACCTTTGCACTTCTCTTGAAGACATCTATCACATCTCTTATTTCTGAAAGAATCAGGTCTTCAGAAGGGAATGCCCAGTTGGAGCCTTGTAAAAGCTTCAACAGCTCCTCTGAAACTGCACATCAGCCCTTAATGTAGGGGGACTCGGTTGACTCTCTGACCTTTGAATGCAAGGTGATGTGGTGAAATCAGGTCACAATAGTGCTCTTTCAAGCTGGGGCACACCAAGAAATTGTAAGGAGTAAGTGGCAAATAAGGCTGAGAAAAATTCAAGAAAAAAAGATGCATTCAGAAATGGAAAGGGAAGGCCATTAGAAGAACCCCACTTGAAATGAGTGAGATCCAAAACCTATTCGTTAATCAGTTCTTCATGAAGCCAAAACCAAACAAACAATGCAAAACTTAACGCAAGATGAGCGAGAAGAATCACAGAAGTCTCATCTGGTTGCAAGCATCCTTTTATTCTCCCACCCCCATACTGCTCTGAACTTTCTTCCTTACCCGGCCCATCATTCCCTATATGAATGGCATCTCTGGAGCTGAGCAGTGTGGCAGCCATGATTCCAATGTGTGCTCTACAAATACCTCTCTAAGGTAAGCAAGTTCCTCTACATGCTCAGACTCTTCTCAGCGTGCACCCTGTACCTCCTGCACTAACTCCTAAAACTAGGTTCTTTGTGGGCACAATACTTTCTCTACAACTCAGCTCCACCTCCCACATCCCACCAGTGCACTGCCTCAAAGTAGGATCAGCATCACCTAAATCCCTGCAGCTGCTCCCAGACCACTGCTCCCCACTATTGTGTAAAACCACTTCCTCCTTCAATACTCTTTCCATCCGGTATTATATCACCCTCTATCCTCCTCCTTCCACCATCACTGTCATCTACTCTCACACATTCTTAGAGGATTTGGTTCCCTCTGGTTTATATATTCCTTTCTTATTCCAACTGCTGCTGTCCACTGGCTGATTTCAAAATCCATGCAGATGATTCCACCCATTTCTATAGCCCAGTGGTTCTCAACCTGAAATCACTTGGAAAACAAGAAATACTTATGCTTAGGACCAACTCAAACCAATTGAATCTGAATGTCTGTGGATGTTAGCATAGATTTCTTTAAAGCTCCCAGGTGATTCTAGTGTGTCAGGATTGCAATGAACATTAAGATTTCCATTACAAGCTGGATCAAGGACTATTGTCCTGGCCTCACAGATCCTTGACATCCTCAATTCTAATGACTTTCATTTCCACTAAACTTCAGAAAACCAACTTCATGGTCGTATCCTGACCTTGGTATCACCTAGAATCTCATTACTTCTGAATTCTGTCATCCCAAGTGTCCCACTACAATCTTCTAGCTCTCATATTTCCCTACTTGCATACCTCTTTTATCTCATTACAGCTTCAGACCCTTAACCCCATCATTCTCCTAATTTATTAGCAATCCTCCATCCTTGCTTCTTTCCCTACACATTCTGGCTTCTGTGGTTGATCATTCTGACCAGTATAACTTTACCACCCAAGCTCTCTTACCTATCTATCGCATTTATCTTATAAATCCCAAACCCTGATTCAACTGGAAAATCTGCCTCCTCTGTTCTTCTGCCAGAACTTCTAGAGAAGAACTGGATACCCATCAGATGGATACCGCTACAAATGTGTGATTTCTAACTTTAGCTGTTTTCTGAACATTGTTGATCCTTTTATTTCTTTTCAGCTCTCTCCCATTTCCCTTGGCCACAATTCTAAACATTTGCCCCTTTTTTGAATAAAGGCTATAAGGTGTGAGCTCCCCTTCCAGAATTACAAGCTTTTTTTGCAACTCCTAGTCCTTCTCTTGGAGAAGGCAACGGCAACCCACTCCAGCACTCTTGCCTGGAAAATCCCATGGACGGAGGAGCCTGGTGGGCTACAGTCCATGGGGTCGCGAAGAGTCGGACACGACTGAGAGACTTCACTTTCACTTTTCACTTTCATGCATTGGAGAAGGAAATGGCAACCCACTCCAGTGTTCTTGCCTGGAGAATCCCAGGGACGGGGGAGCCTGGTGGGCTGCCGTCTATGGGGTTGCACAGAGTCAGACACAACTGAAGCGACTTAGCAGCAGCAGCAGTAGCAGTCCTCTCTTTCCTTTTGCTCTGAGAGGAGTATTCCTTTTCCTGAAAAAGGCTAATTCTTCTTTCTGTGTTCTGGATGCAATCATCATGACTGCTTCTTTGTTGTCTCTTCAATCTCTGCTGGCTTCTTCCCCTGAGATTACACACACACACACACACACACACACACACACACACAGAGACAAATCTCATCTTCTGAAAACTCTGTCTTGAGCATCTATTTTCTTTCAGCTAGTATCTTCATGTGTTGAGCCTCAGCTAACCTTGAAAGAGTGGTCTAATTCATTGCCTCCATTTCCTCTCCTCTCAGTTACTCCTCAGACCACAGCCACCAGGCTTCTGCTACTATGCTAATTGCACGGGCAATTGTCAGGGCAGAAGCCACAGGGGCATTTGCAATCTTTCTTTGATTGGACCTCTTCTCTACACCATTTGTGCTAAGCACTACCGCCTTTTGAAAACCTACCTTGGTTCTCATGATTGTCTCCTAACATGGCTCACCTCCTACCTCTTTGACTGTCTGCTTCTTCTCAGTCTTCATTGCTGCATTATTTATAGTCTTTTAAAATTAAGTATAGTTGATTTACAATGTGTGTTAGTTTCAGATAAACAGTAAAGTGATTCAGTTTTTATATATATGTACTTTTTCAGACTTCCTAGGTAGTGCCAGTGGTAAAGAACCCACCAACCAATGCAGGAGATATGAGATGTGGGATCAATCCCTGGGTTGAGAAAATCCCCTGGAGAAAGGCATAGCAACCCATTCCAGTTTTATTGCCTGGAGAATCCCCATGGAGAGGAGCCTGACAGACTACAGTCCATGGGGTCGCAGATTCGGACACAACTGAAGAGACTTAGCACGCACACACACATGATTCTTTTCAGATTCTCTTCCATTACAGTTATTGTAAGATATTGAACATAATTCCCCTGTGTAATACAGTAGGTCTTATTACTTATGTATGTTATATATAGTAGTGTGTATCTGTTAACCCCAAATTCCTAACTTTCCCCCTCTACATGGTCTTTCATATGTATTTTTAAGTTGGCATATTTGAAAGTCCTGCCCTTAATCCTCATTGCTTGTCTCTATACCTTCTTGCTTTTGTTGTCATTGTTCAGTCACTGAGTTGTGTGCAACTCTTTGTGACCCCATGGACTGCAGCACATCAGGCTTCCCTGTCCTTCACCATCTCCCAGAGTTTGCTCAAAATCATGTCCATTGAGTTCGTGCTATTCAACCATCTCATCCTCTGTTGCCTCCATCTCCTCCTGCCCTCAATCTTTCCCAGCATCCGGGTCTTTTCCAACGAGTTGGCTCTTCACATCAGGTAGCCAAAGTTACTGGAGCTCCAATCAGCGTCAATCTTTCCAATAAATATTCAGGGTTGATTTTCTTTAGGATTAACTGGCTTGATCTCCTTGCAGTCGTCTGTACTCTCAACAGTCTTCTCCAGCACCACAATTCAAAAGCATTAATTCTTTGACGCTCAACCTTCTTTATAGTCCAACTGTCCCATCCATACATTACATCTGGAAAACCATAGCTTTGACTAGACATATCTTTGTCGGTAAAGTGATTTCTTTGCTTTTTAATATGTGGTATAGGTTTGTCATAGCTTTTCTTCCAAGCAGCAAGCATCTTTTAATTTTACGGCTGCAGTCACCATCTGCAGTGACTTTGGAGTCCAAGAAAATAAAGTCTGTCACTGTTTCCATTGTTTTCCCTTCTATTTGCCATGAAGTGAGATGCCATGATCTTCATTTTTTGAATGTTGAGTTTTAAGCTAGCTTTTTTTTTAACTTTTGTTTGCATTTATTCCCGGGCCATAAATTTTTGTTTCTTCAGTTTCTTCTGGGATATCTTTTTCTTCTGTGCAACCTCTTCTTCTGGTTTAGGAACAATCTGTTCTTTTTCAGTAAGGATCATCTTAATGT
Source organism: Cephalophus harveyi (assembly GCA_006410635.1). Classification (NCBI taxonomy): domain Eukaryota; kingdom Metazoa; phylum Chordata; class Mammalia; order Artiodactyla; family Bovidae; genus Cephalophus; species Cephalophus harveyi. Next base: position 559,016 of record SJYT01072534.1, read on the forward strand.
GGCAGGGAGAGCTCATGTAGGGGTTGATCCGACCATGAACTCTGTAAGTCCTGCACCACATCTTGGGGGCTTTGTTCACCTGGGTGTGCTCAATGACCAGAGAACCTACATCTAAGCCCTTAAGTTCAGCATTACTCTCTGCATTTTTGAGCATATGCAGTTAAAAATTCAGCACTCTTTTTGGGCCACCAACCCTGCGTCCAGCCCCACTGTTTGGCCTGTGCACACCTACCAACTCCACTGTTGTAATGATGGAATGGCACACATTGCTTCTTTAAAGAGACATCCTTCAGATACTTGGTGGCTTTTCAGATATGCATACCCGTTATGGCCTGGGCAATTTCACGAGTGTTCTTAAATTGAACACGAAGATTTGAACCTCTTGATTTGCATGATTTTGTGGGGTTTTCTGGGTCGAGTGAATAGCACACCATTTTTAGAGGTCACCTCAGGCCACTTACCTGAAAAAAAAAAAAAAAACTAAGCTAGCTTTTTCACAGTCCTCTGTCATACCATCAAGAAACTCTTTAGTTCCTCTTCACTTTCTGCCATTAGTGGTGTCATCTGCATATCTGAGGTTATTGATATTTCTCCTGGAAATCTTGATTCCAGCTTGTGATTCATCCAGCCTGACATTTCCCAGAATGTGCTCTGCATACAAGTAAAACAGGGTGACAATATACAACCTTGTTGTACTCCTTTCCCAATTTTGAACCAGTCAGTTGTTCCATGTAAGGTTCTGTTGCTTTTTGACCCCCATACAGGTTTCTCAGGAGGCAGATAAGGTGGTCTGGTATTCCTATCTCTTTAAGAACTTTCCACGATTTGTGTGATCCAACAGTCAAAGGCTTTAACATAGTCAACGAAGCAAAAGTAGATGTTTTTCTGGAATTCCCTTGCTTTCTCTGTGATCCAACGAATGTTGGCAATTTGATCTTTGGTTCCTCTGTCTTTCCAGCTGGTACATCTGGAAGTTCTTGGTTCATGTACTGCTGAAGCCTAGCTTGAAGGATTTTGAGCATAACCTTCCTAGCATGCAAAATGAGTGCAATTGTCTGGTAGTTTAAACATTCCTTGGTACTGCCCTTCTTTGTGATTGAAATGAAAATTGACATTTTCCAGTCCTGTGGCCACTGCTGAGTTTTCCAAATTTGCAGACATATTGAGTACAGCATTTTAACAGCATCATCTTTTTGGATTTGAAATAGCTCAGCTGGAATTCCATCACCTCCACTAGCTTTGTTCATAGTACTGCTTCCTAAGGCCCACTTAACTTCACACTCCATGATGTCTGGCTCTAGGTGAGTGATCACACCATCATAGTTATCTGGGTCATTAAGACCTTTTTTGTATAGTTCTTCTGTGGATTCTTGCCACCTCTTCTTAATCTCTTCTGCTTCCATTAGGTCCTTACAGCTTCTGTCCTTTATCATGCCCATCCTTGCATGAAATGTTCCCTTGCTATCTCCAATTTTCTTGAAGAGATTGCTAGTCTTTTATTGTTTTTCTCTGTTTCTTTGTATTGTTTGCTTAAGAAGGCCTTCTTATCTCTTATTGCTATTTATTCTCTGAAACTCTGCATTCAGTTGGGTATATCTTTCCCTTTCTCCCTTGTTTTCACTTCTCTTCATTCTTCAGCTATTTGTAAAGTCTCCTCAGACAACCACTTTGCCTTCTTGCACTTATTTTTCTTTGGGGTGGTTTTGGTCACCGCCTCCTGTACAATGTTATGAAACTTTGTCCACAGTTCTTCAGGCAATTAGTCCACCAGATCTAATCCCTTGGATCGATTTGTCACTTCCACTGTCATTTAGATCATACCTGAATGACCTAGTGGTTTCCCTACTTTCTTCAATTTAAGCCTGGATTTTGCAATAAGGAGCTCATGATACAAGCCACAGTCAGCTCCAGGTCTTGTTTTGCTGACTGTACAGAGCTTCTCCATCTTTGGCTTCAAAGAACATAATCAATCTGATTTTGATACTGACCATTTCATGATGTCCATGTGTAGAGTCATCTTTTGTGTTGCTGGAACAGGATGTTTGCTATGACCAGTCTGTTTTTTTGACAAAACTCTGTTAGCCTTTGCCCTACTTCATTTTGTACTCCAAGGCCAGACTTGCTTGTTACTCCAGGTATCTCTTGACTTTCTACTTTGGCATTCCAGTCCCCTATGATAGGTGGCACTAGTGGTAAAGAACCCACCCACCAATGCCAGAGACATAAGAGATATAGGTTTGATACCTGGGTTGGGAAAGTCCCCTAGAGAAGGAAATGACAATCCACTCCAGTATTCTTATCTGGAAAATTCCATGGACAGAAGAGCCTGAGAGGCTACAGTCCATGGGGCTGCAAAGAGTAAAACATGACTGAGTGACTAACACTTTCATGATGAAAAGGGCATCTTTTTTTACTGTTAGTTCTAGAAGGTCTTGTATGTCTTCATAGAACCATTCAACTTCAGCTTCTTTGGCATTAGTGGTTGGGACATAGACTTGGATTACTGTGACATTGACTGGTTTGCCTTGGAAATTAACCAAGATCATTCTGTCATTTATGAGATTGTATCCAAGTACTTTGTGGCTCAGCTGGTAAAGAATCTGCCTGCAATGCGGAAGACCTGGGTTTGATCCTTGGCTTGGGAAGATCCCCTGAAGAAGGGAAAGGATGCCCACTCCAGTTTTCTGGCCTGGAGAATTCTATGGACTGTATAGTCAGTCCATGAGGTAGCAAAGAGTCGGACACGACTGAGGGACTTTCACTTTCACTGCATGTGGGCTCTTTGTTGACTATGAGGGCTACTTCATTTTTTTCTAAAGGATTCTTGCCCACAGTAGTAGATGTAGTGGTTATTTTAATTAAATTCTATTCCTGTCGATTTTAGTTTACCGATTCTAAGATGTCGATGTTCAGTCTTGCCATCTCCTTCTTGGCCACTTCCAATTTACCTTGATTCATGGACCTAGCATTCTAGCTTCCTATGCAAATATTGTTCTTTGCAGCATCAGACTTTACTTTCATCAGCAGACACATCCACAGTTGAGCGTCATTTCTGCTTTGGCCAACCATTTCCCTCTTTCTGGAGCTATTAGTAGTTGTCCTCCACTCTTTCTCAGTAGCATATTGGACACCTCTGACCTGGGGGGCTCATCTTCTGGTGTCATATCTTTTTGTCTTTTCATACCGTCCATGGGGTTCTTGGGGCAAGAATACTGCAGTGGTTTGCCATTCCCTCCCCCAGTGGACCACTTTTTATCAGAATGCTCCACCATGACCCTTCCATCTTGGGTGGCCCTGCATGGCATGGCTCATAGCTTCATTGAGTTACGCAAACCCCTTTGCCACGACAAGGCTGTGATCCATGAAGGGGACCTTCTCCTTACCTAACTTCATACCAAAGAGTTCTCAAACTCTCATTTCAGTCGAGCCTTTTGCCTGAGCTCTAAACCTGTATATCCAGTTGTCTATTGGCTCTCTCTTCCTTCTCCTCCTAGTATTTTACATGTCCCATACAAACTGTTAACTTCCCTGAGTCTTCTCCCATCAAACTATGAAACCAGAGCCCATTGTTTCTCAGGTTTATTGGTGATACTATTATCCACTAAGTCTCTCACAACAAAAACCCAGGTGTAGTGTAGTTGCCTAGATTGCCCTCTGTCCCTCAAATCCTATCAATTCTACTTCCTAAATAGCTCTTCAGTGTTTCTACTGCTCTCTGCTGCTACCACTTTCAGTCTTTACATTTTGCCATAACTAATGACATGGCCTTCTAATTTGTCCCCTTGTCTGTTGTCTTGCTCCTCAATGATTGCTTCACACAGCACCCAGAGCAATTAGATCTTCAGTAAAGTTTTGTTGAATGAATGGAGGTCCAAATTCTCTCTCAAGTGATGCACAAAGCCTATTCCTACTTTTCAGCCTCATTTCTTCTCTTGCAATTTAGTTCTAGCTAGTGAGTGCAAGAACAACGATCTCATAACAGGGCTTCTGATTCTGAGCTTGAGTGCTCTTTCAACCATAGCCCAGCTGCTTCCCTTTCAGCCGTGGAAACCCTAAAAGACCTTCTACTTGGGAGCATATAGATACAGTCTCAACCGGAGACAAGAGGACAGGCAATATACCTCCCCTTGTCACTTCCTCTGAGGAAATGCTATGATGTTAGATACACAAAGGAAGGAAGGAGATAGATTCTGTTGAGGTGTAAAGCATGGAAGAATTCAGACCATAATTCTGCATTCATTAACTCACATTCATTTATTCAACAGACATTTACTTTGTGCCAGGCTCTGAAGATATGATGTGGGTTCTCTTACCTTCAGGAACTGGACAGCAATGGGAAGTTTTTGACACAGTGGGAAGTGCAAGGGGATGAGCCATTGGAACACAACCTTGGTAGTGGTGGGGAGTGAGCATGCCCCGCATCCAAGGATAATGGCCAGAGGGCTGCTCTGGGATGTGTTCTGGCTCACTGCAGTATCATGACAGCATGACATCATGAGATGATGGGCAGAAAGGGAGTCATGAGTGTAGAGCAAAACATTATCATTTTAGCCCCTCAATCCTTCCTGTAACCACCTCTTAGAGCAGCAATAAATCCTATATCCCTGGATACCTTGGATGTGGCCAAGTCAACCTTCCAAGATAGGTGGCAGCATCAGCTTAGCTGGGGAGATGTTATTGTATGGAACGGAGCCCTTTCACTGAGGGGCAAGTTGCCCAGGGTTCTCAATCTGGATTTCCCCCTATAAGCTTCTACCTCTTCACTGGTGACTCACTCAGGAGTCCTCCAAGGAGGCTCTTTTGTGTAGAATTTTAGAACTTCTTGGACAGTATTTGAAAAACACTTTTATATACCACACAACTGCTGCCAACATCATTGCTGGTGAAGGGTTGGCCTCTCACACAGTTACTGGCCTGGGAGGAACAGGGCAAGCATATTGAGGCTCCAAAGCTTAGCAGGTGGAGGAATGTCTGTACCTTGACCCTCTGCTTTCTCCCCAGGGGTCTGAGCCAGACCCCTAGGCTGGTCTCCCCTGTGCCCCTCCCCTTGGCTCCCACCCTTTCTGGGCAGGGCTGTACCAGACCCAGAAGACACTGCCCCAGGGACTCATAACCTGAACGAGACAGTCCAATTATCTTCAATTTATAGAGCTCAATTGGAGTGAGTTCAGAAAAGCACAACCCAAACAATTAAGGGACCAGAGGGCTCAGCTTCTGGGGCAAGATAAAAGGCAGGAGGTCTGAGGCAGCAATAGTGGTTTCAGGGGGAGTGGTGACTAAAGGGGAGGGTCCGTAGGAATGTCTGCCAGCAAGTGAGCGTTGAAGGGGTCCAACGCCTGGGAGGAAGGGTGTGGAACGAGCAGGAACACGGCAAGGGCTGCAAGATCCAATGAAGGGTAGGCAAGAGGCTCAGCACTCAGATCCAGCCTTTGGGAGTCAAGCTATATTGAACAAGTAATAAACTTTGGCTTTCCTAGCCCAGGCTCGGGCTTGAAGGAACCTCAGGATGCCCCAGGAAACAGAGCAAGCAGGAGGGTGGTGCCTCTGACAGAAAGAAGCGTACACCTGGGGACTGTCGAGTGCTCAGACCCCATAGGTAAGTCATATGATGGAGAAAATGGTTGAGCTCCAAAGTATCCTGGAGCCATGATCTGTTCTAGCCGTGCTAAGATCCCACAGGGAATGATGCTCCTGCTGCTGCTGCTGCTAAGTCGCTTTAGTCGTGTCTGACTCTGTGCGACCCCATAAACGGCAGCCCACCAGGCTCCCCCATCCCTGGGATTCTCCAGGCAAGAACACTGGAGTGGGTTGCCATTTCCTTCTCCAATGCATGAAGGTGAAAAGAAAAAGTCAAGTCGCTCAGTCGTGTCTGACTCTTAGCGACCCCATGGACTGTAGCCTACCAGGCGCCTCCGTCCATGGGATTTTCCAGGCAAGAGTACTGGAGTGGGGTGCCATTGCCTTCTCCGATGATGCTCCTAACCCAATGCAATTCTTAAACTGGATTTTGTATTCCATACTTACAGTAGGCATCACCTAGTACTGGTTGGCAGGGGGCCCTGCTTCTGGACCAGGCTGGGTGACCTTAGATAAGTCTTTTCCTTTCCTCTGGATCTATTTCCTTTTCTGTCAGACAAGAACCTTTTAAAGCAGCTGAACCTTCCCACTTTTCATGAACTCTGACACAGAACCCTACTATATAAAACAGATCAAAGCAGCGCTTTGGGAATAAAAATGTGTTTAATGGGCTTCCTTGGTGGCTTAGTCAGCAAAGAATCTGCAATGCAGGAGACCTGAGTTTGATCTCTGGGTCGAGAAGATTCCCTGAAGAAGGGAATGGCTACCTACTCCTGTATTCTTGCCTGGAGAATCCCATGGACAGAGGAGCCTGGAAGGCTACAGTCCATGGGATCGCAGAGTCATACACAACTAAAGAATTAACACTTTCCCCACTTTCCCACTTTTTTATTGAGTTCAAATTTATCTCATTTACCTTATTAAAATATAAATCAATCTGAATTACGGGGCAATTTTGATTAAATTAGTGATTTGAAATAAAGGGTTCCTGTCTGATATCTACCAACACATCCAATGTTTGCAGAACACCGAAAGCACATCTCTAAAGCCTGAGGCCTGCACAGAACTCTGAGGGAAAGCCATCATCACCTCAGTTAACCCTCCAGAGTCCTTCCAACTCAGACTTTTCCAGAATCTATACCGTGAGTCTCTAGAAGCCAGGTGCTCTGTCTCCTTTACCTTGCTTCTCCAGTACCTCCAGACCTTTACACTGGCCCAGGGCTTCATGCAAACTTTTGAAAGAGAAAAAGGTAAAAGAAAGAAGTCGGTTGGATCGACCTGGGGACCTTTGGTTGGGTGAAGGAGGGGTGCCTTGGTTGGGAGGGTACTCAGATGCAGGTACTCTGGCCACTTTGGAGCTCCCCCTCCCCCAGACGACTGGGAGAAACGCTTTTGGAGAAGTATGGTTTTTAAGTCCTGGTCTTCTGATCATTGCTCTTGCCAACCCGTTTTCACTTCAGCTGAAATGCTCAGAAGGCTTCACTTCTAGGTGCCAAGGAGGCAGCCCAGACCTGGACTCCATGGAGGTTGAGCAAAGCCAAGCCAACCAGAGTAGATGAGGTGGCCCAGGCAGGAAGGAGCAGAGTGAAGCTCACTTAAATACACTTGGACGTGGAATAAAGACTGTAGTAGTGACCTTGCCAAGTAGTTTACTAAGCAACAGTGCACTCCAACTGAAGAGGGCCAGTTCTGTTCCAGCAGGCAATGGAGGCCCAGTACTATCAGAACTGCTGACATTTTAAGAAGAGAGAAATACGGATTTTATGTGAACACGCCTCAGTTTATAGACAATAAAAATAGTAATAGTAACAGCAAACATGTATATAGCGCTTGCTATATATCAGGCACTGTTCTAGGTGCTTTAGATATCCTGACTCAAAAATTGCTGTAGATCTATGAGGTAGAGGGCTATGGTGTATCTCCATTTCACAGATGAGCAAAGTGGAGGCACAGAGAGTTTTAAGTAACCTTCCCAGAGTAATACAGAACAAGGGGCAGAGTCAGGAGGCAAACCTGGGCCATGCTCTTAATGACTATCTTCTCACTGAACTTTCATTTAACATTCTTATTAAACCTCTTATTGATGGAACCAAAGTCAAATTTAAGCACCGCATAGACCAACACTGCCAAACTGAACAAAATGTCTTTGGAAGCCTCTGATTGCAGACCTTGGCTTTAGAGGCTGTCTGGCAAGGCTGGTTCTTGCTTTGTTGGTCCTGTAAACCTTAATGTTCAGAGCCAGGGTGGGTGTCAGCACAGCCCAGGGTGCAGGTAAAAGCCCCTTCCTCTACTTCACTCACACTGCCTGCATTTTCAACCACTCTTGAAAACAGAGTGATGGTCCAGGGCCTGGGCCGGCTGGCTTACCTTTGGGTCCTCAATAGGTCACCAAATGGTGGGTAAAAGGGTGCTGGCACTGGTCTGGGAGATGGAATTCTTGGCTTCTAGTCCTGGCCTTTTGCTTTTCATTTTACTCATGGTTTTCTTTCTTTGAGGGATGGTAGGTGTGAGGGTGGGGCTTGTAGCCTCTCTGAGCCTCAGTTTCTTCATCTGTAAACTCAAAATGATAATCCCTGTTGCACAAGGTTATTGTGCGCAGCACAAGACACTATGTGTACGTGTTCAGTGCAAATGGAAGAGGGTATTCTTAGCAGTAGAGCTTGTTTGGGGAACAGAAAGCTTTCATTTCTTTGGGGAAGCTACCCTGAGATGCAGTCAGGGAAGATGAGCTGCCTCCTCTTATTCCACCCTTCTCAGGATTATGTTTTTGATCCCAAGCTCTTTCATCTATCAGGCCACTTTTAAGACCATGAATGAGCCATATCTAACTCTGAGCACAGATTTCAAGGGCACAGGGCAGCCTAGAATTAAACATCAGTGTTTTGTTTGCCAATACATCTGCCTTTGCCAATTTTCCTGTTCACTTGTATGCTTTTCCTTGTTAATTCCCATGTTTATGTCCCGGGTTCAACAAGGCTAATTTCAATATAGGCATCCCTAGCCTTTACTCACGAAGAGCTACCTGTAGTCTTAGCATCTGCGAATATTAAGTTACTCAAGAAGAAACTGCTGAAAGTGAGACTGAACATCATGGGGAAGCCTGGTCATGCATGTCATCAACCACTTTGTGAAAGGATGGTGTGCCCTTGTTGAGAAAGAGCCTCATGGACCAGCAAGAGGGGGCATAAAGGAGTGGGCAATGTGGTTGGGAAGGGGGACAGGCAGATGGCAGGAGAGTAGAACAGATCCATGGGATGAGGGAGACAAAGAGAGGGGGCAAAGGAATAAACATGGATATGTTCTTGTGCTCTAGGGCAGTGGCTCCCAGCCTCTAGTTTCTAATGCCTGATGATCTGAGGGGGAGCTGATGTAATAATAATGGAAATAAAGTGCACAATAACTATAAGGCGCTTGAATCATCCCCAAACCATCCCCCTCCACCCCTGCTCTATGGAAAAAAACCATCTTCCACGAAATCAGTCCCTGGTGCCAAAAAGTTTGGGGACTGCTGCTCTAGGGGAGGCAGGTGCTCCGTTCTCTGCATCTCTCCAGCTGTGACAGTGTGATCATGAGTTAAAGCTGTTCAAACAGATGCCTACAGAGCCCTGGACAGAGCCCCACAGAGCCTCCCACTGTGTTCACTTCCCCTTCTAGCTCCTCTTCGACTCAGGGCAGCATACCAGGGGTAGGGCTTTTACTCTAGATGTAAGTTGAGGAGAGGCCAAAATAGTGAGGTCACTGGAGGGTCTTGAACGCCAGCTTTCCATTTTTCCAAGCAATGGGAGCCATTACATGCGCAGGATGCCAGACTGGTGCTCCAGGAGGCTCCTAGTCCTGTGCGAGAAGTCTGGGCTGCAGGGGCAGGAGGCTGGAGGCGGGGAGGCCTGTTGGGAGGTAATGAGGCACTGGGCAGACAAGGATGGCAGGATCAGTTTAGGATATATAATATACATAGAGTTATCAGATATCTGGCCCTATAGTGGGGGAGTAGAAGGGGCCAAAGGAGTCCCGGAATGAATGATTTCTGGTTTCAGGGGGCCGAGAGGTAAAGCAGGGCTGTTCACACAAATGAGGAGTTGGCCCTTTCATAGCTGGGGCCTTTTTTCAACAAAAGGCTATCCCTGCATCCCTGATATCGCTTTAATTCGGGTCTGGCTGGACTGGGTGGCGGGGCAGCTCAGGGAGGTGGTTGTATCTCGTCCCTGGGGTCCAGGGAGACTTGAAGACCGATTGGGCTGAAAAGGGAGGGCGCCCCGGGACCTCACAAGGAAGAGCCCGCTGGGCAGGCGCCGACGGACCCCCCGCGCCAAGGCCGGGTTCGGCGGTTGCGCCTCCGCCTCCCTGGCGCCTCCTGCCCGGGTAGGAGGAGCCACAGCGCCACCCAGCGGCCAGTGTCGGGGAACGGCAGTTAGGGCTCTTGAGTGGCCCCAGAAGAGTGGGGGGAGCTGAGCGGACCAGGGCCCCCATTCGCCTCGCTCACCAATCCACCCGGCAGGTGGCACTAAGTGAATCTTTCTTCAGGTCAGCTGATAATACTCCTCTTAATCTCAACCATCTTCCATGGTCCTCGTGGGCCCCCATATAAAGTTCGCATTCCTTAGCGTGACCTTCAAGACCTTCCATAGTTTGATCTCAGGCTGTGTTTCAGTCTTCATCTCTTGCCATCCACTCCGCACATTCAAGCACCACTCACTCTTACCCAGATGAACCACTCACCTGCATCAACATCCATTCAGGCAGTGAAGCTTTTCTAAGGCACTGGGGAGGCAGGGAGCAGACAGAAAACTCTTGTTTACTCAGAGCTTACGTTCAAATGAAGAGAGGCAATGAACAAGAAAGATGATGTATAAACAAGATCATTTCAAATAATTACCAGCGCTTGATCATGGAAAAACAAGTGGCATGATGCAGTGTCTGGGGGCAAGAAGGGCAGTACCATACCTAGAAGAGTCAGGAAAGGCCTTTCTGAGAAAGTAACATGTGAGCTTAGATCTGATAACAAGGAAGAGTCAGTAATGCACAAATCTAAGGGAAGAACATTTCAGGCTGAGGAAGGACACATAGAAAGGTCTTGAGACAGAAACAGGCTTAGTGTATCAGAGGAAAAGAAATGAGGCACAGTGACTGAAGGATACCAAAGGGAGTGTACTGGGGGATTGGAGGTGGGCAAGCGACAGGATATGCAGGGCCCTGTGGGCCGTGGTAAGGGGCTTCCCATCGATTAAGGTGGGAAACTACTGGAAGGTTTTAGCAGGGGAAAGACATGATCTGATTTGCATTTTTGGAAGATCACTATGGGTGGACTATGTGTGTATGTGGAGGCGTGGGATGCAAAGTTGGAAGCAGGGAGACCAGTTAGGAAGTCATTGCAGTGGTCCAGAAGAGAGTTGATGGTGGCCTGGTCTAAGTGGTGACGATGGAGGTGGGAGAAATTGTCATAGATTCTAGAGGTATTTTTTTTTTTTTGGTCTTTTTTTGTTTTTGTTTTCTTCTAGAGGTATTTTATTATTATTATTTTACTTTACAATATTGAATTGGTTTTGCCACACATCAACATGAATCCACCACGGGTGTGCACGTGCTCCCAATCCTGAACCCCCCTCCCACCTCCCTCCCCGTACCATCCCTCCGGGTTATCCCAGTGCACCAGCCCCAAGTATCCTGCACCCTGCATTGAACCTAGACTGGCGATTCATTTCTTATATGATATTATACATGTTTCAATGCCATTCTCCCAAATCATCCCACCCTCTCCCTCTCCCACAGAGTCCAAAACTGTCTATACATCTGTGTCTCTTTTGCTGTCTCGCATACAGGGTTATCGTTACCATCTTTCTAAATTCCATATATATGTGTTAATACACCATATTGGTGTTTTTCTTTCTGGCTTGCTTCACTCTGTATAATCGGCTCCAGTTTCATCCACCTCATTGAAACTGATTCAAATGCATTCTTTTTAATGGCTGAGTAATGCTCCATTGTGTATATGTACCTAGAGGTATTTTTGAGTGATTTCAGTTCATGTGTTTTCTTCCTGACCAACCCAGAAGTTTCCTGAGGGCACTTTCCCTATCTGAGTGATCTTTGGACTCCCACTCTGCACTCCTAAACAGTCTAATCAGTGCTCAGTGTTTAGTGACTAGATCTCTGTGACCCTCCGCAGAGAATGTGACAGGAGGGAATCATAGTAAGAGCGAAACTTTGGCCTAGGGCAGAAGTTCTGGGTCTCCTTTCTAGTTACTCTGATGCATTTCTCCCTTTTTCCTTCTTTGTCCCTCGGTGTCTTCTAAAAGAATTTAAGAATGTTTTTGGAGGGAAGGAAAAGCAGGGATTATGAGTTCTTCCTTTGCACCAGACACTGTACTTAATGCTATCACATATACTACTTCATATGCTGATTTATTTAATTTTTTAAAAATTTATTTAGTTTTTATAAAAACATCTAACCCTATCCATTCATGTTAGAGATAAGTAGATCTGGGAACACGTGTACACCCGTGGCAGATTCATGCTGATGTATGGCAAAACCAATGCAATATTGTAAAAAAAAAAAAAAAAAAATGTAGGCAAACGAAGGCTAAGATATTAAATGTAAAAAAAAAATAAAAAATAAAAATAATATTAAAAAGTTAAAAAAAAAAGTCCAAAAAGGAAAAGTGACTTTATGAAAGGTAAAGTCATTATTAGCACTAAATATTCACTAACTGAGTCCCACACATAAGTCCCTCTGCCCCCATTTCATAGCCTAATACTGTTTATCCAAACCCATTATGCGAAGGTCTTTTTCAGCCTCTTGTTAATTGCTAGTATTATGCAATGCTAATAAATTTCAGAGTGAAACTGCAGGTCTTGAAAAAGATTCAGGGTTTCATGAAGACAATGAGAGTGACATAGAAGACAATCTCTAATGTCATGTAAAGTCCTTGAAAATGGGATTTGGCAGAGATAGACCAGTCACTACCACTGTCAGAAAAGAAAATTGACCTGGGTAATGACAGGATCAAGGCTTCGAAGAGAGTGATTTAACTCGTAAAGGGTTACAGGAAGTCCTAGGGATAACTGAAGAAGCTCTCTAATTTTGGAAAAACAAAACTTTATGATTGTGTGGCAAAAGTCAGTATTGCATTGCCATGCGCTTTGGTCAAGAAGACGGTCATCCCCCAATGACTAATTCATTTTTTGTTCAAAGAATTAGTGCATATTTGCAATTATTTACACTTTTTAGGTAAGGTAAATCGCTCAGTCGTGTCCGACTCTTTGCGACCCTATGGGCTGTAGCCTACCAGGCTCCTCTGTCCATGGGATTTTCCAGGCAATAGTACTGGAGTGGATTGCCATTTCCTTCTCCAGGGGATCTTCCCGACCCAGGGATCGAACCTGGGTCTCCCACATTGTAGACAGACGCTTAACCATCTGAGCCACCAGGGAAAATTTAAATAAAAATGTTTCTCACCTTTTCATTTTATTTTTCAAGATAAAGTCACAGTCAAACCCTTTCTTCCTTTTCCCCCTCTCTGTTGTGAAATATTGGTCCCCACTTCAAATGGACTCATTGTAAGAGGCCTTTTTCTAGCACCACTTATCTGAGGATAACAAGGACTTCATGTAGCCCCAATCATCTCTTCATCCTGTGATTGGCATGCCTGGCTGCACATTAGAGCCTCCTGTAGAGTTTGTTAAACAATACTGAAGCTGGGACCCCAGCCTGGACTAATTCAATCCGAATCTCTGCTGGTGAGACCCGAGTGGAAACCATCCAGGTGATTCTGCAGCATGGCCAGGGGTGTGACTGCTGCCACCTCTCCTGCACAGGCTGAGACTGTAAGAGACTGAGGCTGCCTACAGTTGGACTGCTCTGAGGGGAGCGCACCAGGGCCCAGGCCCAGGATGAAGGAGCAGCTGCAGGGCAAAATCCAGGAGTCAAAGGGCTGGGAGGGCTGGGAGGGTCACTTCTTTGGCAAAGCCATTGCGCCCTTCACTCTCTTGGCACTGTGGGTACACAGCCTCCCCCAGTCCCTTGCCTTACTTTCCTGTGCTTTGGTCATGAGAGTCTGGCTCCCTCATGGACATGTGGTGAGACAAAAAGTTGAATGCTATAGTAAGTTGCTGAGCACGGTTGCTGAGCACATGACATCATGTTATCTTGTGGACCAATAACATGTCTATGTCTTGTTACTGCTGTATTCCCCGCACAAAGCATGGTGCTTGACTTATAGTAATTCCTTGATAGGTATGTTTTGAATGAAAGAATGACTAAGTCGAATACAGGCACGATGTGATAAGTACCATGATTCAGGTACAAAGTGGTGTAGAAGTACAGAAGAGGAGAAGAAGTGTTTAGTCTGGGAGAAGGGGAATAAGGAAATCCTTGTAGCAGAGGTGGCATTTGAGCTGGACTTTGAAAACTAGCTAAGGCAGTGATGGGTAGAGATGGAGCGAAGACATCCTGGTCAGAAGAAACCATGTGAGCCAAGGACAAGAGGTGAGAAGGTGCGGAGCTCATTCAGTGGAAGGTGTATGGGATGGGAGTGCTTGACAGTCTCAGACTGGTTGGATGGGAATCAGAATCCAAAGAGCCTTGAAAGTCTTGCTAGGAAGTTTGAACTTGATTCTACAGGCAATGTGGAGCCATCTGATGTTTTTAGTCATAGGTGTAATATGTTCTCTTTGGGAAAATTAGATGTGTACTTTACCACAGCAGTTCTTTCACAAAATATTTATAGTGTGCCTCTTAAGTGCCAAAGCATGTAGTGCTGGGGAAGATGGATCAGAATCAGAGCAATTGAACAAGAGATTAGTTGGGAGGTATTGTAGTAGACCAGGCAAAAGTTGCCGAGGGCCTGAGGTGGCTAAGTGGGGAGGCAGGGGTGGGAAAGAGGGGATGGATTTGACACATCACACCAGAAGAGCTGACAGAACTTGGTGACTGTTTTAGGTGGAGGTCAAGGAAAGAGTTGAGAGACTGAGACTGATGACAATAATAATGACCCATAGTCCAGCAGCGCCTTCATGCCAGCTGTTGTGCAGAGCCCTTGATATTTATCATCTAACTCTCACAAAAACCTGGCTAGATAAGGACACTAAGGCTCAAGGAAGTCAAGGAATCATGCCAAGCTGTGAACTCTGAGTCCAGAGACTGCGCCCTAAACTCTGTGCTCTGCTGCTTTCTGGGGGAGTTGGGGGACTTGGGTTTTCTCAGTGAAGAAATTCGGCAGCTCAGTGAGGGCACCAAGACTCTCTCCCAGCTCGCACTCTCCCCTGGCCCGGGTGTGCGAGAATGTGGCTGTGGGGGAGCACACTGTCCGCTGCCTCTCCTCTGCTACCTGCGCACTTTCCCGCCTGGGATGGGAAGATGGGCCTGGTGGGGTGGTGTGGGAGAGATGAGGCTGGGAGACTAGGAACAAAGGCCGCCGTGAAGGTGAAAACTGCTAATCCCTAGGCCACGTGGGGCCGGCATATTTAGCCCACAGAGAGGTATGTGGGTTTTTTTGTTTGTTTTAGACTTGAGCCAACATTTCAACATTAAAGGCTTCACATAAAAATCTCGTCTTGATATCCCTTGAAGAATGAGATGACCTGTCATCATTGGGCCCATATTCCCACAAGTCAGTCCTTAACTTGAGCTGTCCATGTAGATGCCTGCACCCTGCACTTGTCACCACTTCCAGCCTTGGTGTCTGTACTTCAGCCCAGCCTGGCCCACTTCTTTCGCTCACACTTATCTGCCTGATCCCTGCTGGAGGTTGAATTTGGACTCCCTTCTCTAGGATGGCCTGCTACAGAGGTTACTCTTTTTTTCTGAGAGTTGAGTCAACAAGCAACGGGGCAGAGGGGTCAGCATCTCCTGGTCCCGCCTCCTCTCCAAGCCATAGACTTTTTCCTCCAGCAATTTTGACGCCATGGAACAAAACCATGAAGGGAGGGTTATCATCAACTCTTTACCATTTATTTCTTTATGGGGTTAAACAAGAGCAGAGAGGCCTCTGCCCCACAATGCAACAAAACAGAAAGCGGTACACAAACAGACTCTCACCGAAACACAGAGGCAGGGGTAGGGCAACAAGTGAATCAAAGCCAGGTGAGGGAGGAAGGGATGGGGACTACTAGGAATCCGACTTGGAGACTCAGTCATAGGAACTAGTGCAAGAAAGTCCTACTCATGAAGCACAGTGTAGAAAATGGCGTAAGAAAGCTGCCCAGCTCCGCTGCCTGTGACGAAGGGCAGAGGCAGCTGCAGGGGTGGTGGGAGATCTGGGCAGTGGGGTGGATGGGGACAGTCAAATGACTTTGAAGTGGAGTGAGGTGCCCCTTTCCCCTGCCACTGGGCAAGGCCCTGGGCTGGTCTGAGCCAGGGGTCTCCTGGGCACTTGGTGAGGGGGAAGAGGGGGTGGGAGTCTCCAAGGGTCCATTTCCTGGGGCCCTAATGCCCCCCCTTTACTTCCCAGTCCCTTTTCCCCTCTTGAGGATGTAGGAATTAGAAGGCAGTACCTAGGGTCTCTCACGTCTACAGAAGCATCTCTGGAAAGGAGCCAGCACCTCTTACCCTCCCCAGCTGAAAAGAGCACTCTAGGGATGGGGTATGTGGCTAGGCCTGAATGCTGACGGCCCAACAGGGAGTGTGTGGGCAGGGCACAGGGCTGGGGGTGGGT
>SJYT01072534.1:575511-603544 GCA_006410635.1 Cephalophus harveyi
CATGGGAGGGCTCTGCAGTCTCACAAAGCCTATTTGGGGACCCTGCTGAGGCCCCTGAATGATTCCCTCTCTACTACTGAGGTCTCTTATTTATCCCTCAGCCAACCAATTCCAGCTATCCCCCTCTTGGTTTTGCCTAATGCAGCTCCAGGTCCACCACCCCCCACCCCCCACCTAACTCACTGGCATCTCATCCCAGACACAGGCCCTTCTGGCACTGAAAGCCACCTGGCCTGTTCCAGAAACATAGCTGTGCCTCCCTTTCTTGTCTGTGCCTGTTGGTTTGTAGATGTCCCAGGCCTCCCACTCCCAGGAGATCAGCACGAGGCTGATGGCCCCCAAGGGTCTCTGCAGGCCTCTTCTCTCGTGCAGCACTGTAGCCTGACTAAACACTTCAAGTCTCTTGGCCAAGGGACCACAGCACATTGTCTTTATCCAGTGGGTCCTCTTGCTAATTTCTGGACTTTCTCCAGCAAGGGGCAAGGGTGGCTGGATTAGGGGACCCCACTATAGGGTGAGGAGCAGTCTGGTGGTTCCACAATTAGGATAGTAACCCATGGGGTCAGGGGTTGGAAGGGATAAATACTCTTTGGTAGGCTGGGAATGGGGACAGTCTGGGGATGGGGAGGCTCATCTCTGGAAAGCCCTGGGGCAACACCACCAGGGTTTCCTTCATGGAGGCCTGGGCTAGGATGAGTTGGGGGAGTTTGGGGACCCAGGCCAGGCCTGACCCTCTTGGGCTTAAGTCCCTCCTCCCCGTGGAGATCAGAAATGGAAAATCTTTGGCCCCAAGGCCAAGATCTCCAGGGCAAGAGCGGCCCTTGGGAGAATGTGCACCTTCTGTAAGATATGGCCCTTCCGACAGTGGCAGTCTCACCGTGTGCCCTCAGCCTCTGTTTCAAGGCCCAAGACCCCAGTCCCTGGGCTCTTTCCCCAGAGGGCTCCTTTTGCAGCCGTTTCTGATTTGGGGCGGTGTCCTTGAGCCTGCCTCAACACTGATCGTCTGCTTCCCCAGGGCCAGGTGGCGACAGGCCATTCAGCCATCTTTTTAAGCCCTCTGTGTTCCTCTCTCCTCTCCACTCCCGCCCTCCACTATTCCTATCACCCAGGGTGCTGGGGCACAGCTTAACTGGGGCCCCGACCTAGCCGCAACTGCATACACCTCGTGTCCCAGCCTGGTCCTTCCCTGTGGCGGCCCCCCCCCGCCCCCCGCCATGGGAGAAGGGGCGTTGGAGCATGAGGAAGGCCACTGCGTCGTCTGCCATTGCCTGTAGGAGTATGGGCAGGAGGGAATTCAGGATCGTGGCAACAAAAGGAGTGCAGAGGGGGAAAAGAGTTTCTCCCCTCTGTGCCCCCCAACATTCCCTGCAGGGCCAAGACCAGATAAGCAGCCTTCTTCCCTGGGGTCAGGGCTCTCAGTAGGGGTGGGCATTTCCAGCCCCCACCCCCTGCCCTTTTCTTTTGGCTAAG
Organism: Cephalophus harveyi; assembly: GCA_006410635.1. Classification (NCBI taxonomy): domain Eukaryota; kingdom Metazoa; phylum Chordata; class Mammalia; order Artiodactyla; family Bovidae; genus Cephalophus; species Cephalophus harveyi. The sequence goes on from SJYT01072534.1 coordinate 576,982, forward strand.
CTCCATATATGGAGCCTGGGGGGGCGCCTGCTGCTCCTGCCTTTTTCTCCTGGATGAGTTTTGCAGTTTCCTGGGGCCCTTTGGCGGCTCTGTTGGAGCTGCTCTGGGGGCGGGGGTTGGTCGGGGGTGATGTGTGATCCCCCATTTCCCCCGCCCCCCACCTGGTCCTACACCTCCCATGGGAGGGGCCCCCTCCCCCTCCCCCTGGGGGGCTGGAGTTGATGTCGGCGCGTGGTGGAGGTTTGATCTCCCTCCCTGCGGTCACTCTTCCCGAGCCAGGCCCTCGTCTAGGGCAGGCAGTGCCTCCAGGCCCGGTCCCCCACCACTCTGGCTGCTGGAGAAGGACACCATGGTATGCAGGAGCACGAGGACAAGGATGTAGAGCCGGATCCTGCTGGGGCTGAGGCGGGAGCCCCCAGAAACCGGCAGCAGGGAGGGCTTGTGGCCGAGCCGGCCTGGGGGCTCGTGGCGGGGGTGGTAGTGGTGGTACTGTTGGTGGTAGTGGTGGAAATAAGAGTGGTGGAATTGCTGGTGGTGGGTTTTGGGGGCTTCAGACTCCTTGAACTTCTTCTTCTCCGACTCGCAGGAGACCCACTGCACGTCACAGCACTTGGTTTCTGGCCGCTTTGGTGAAGTATCCAGCAACCCTGCCAATGGATAAGGAAGGCAGGGTGGGGTGCTAAGGGGGCTGCTGGCTATGCCTTTCTGAGAGAGGTGATTGTCAAAGCTGGGGCTGCTCTGGCAGTCCTGCCCAAGACTCTTCCCCCTGTCCCTTAGGACCGACCCTTTCTGGACACTATCTCCCAGGGACCCCAGATAGTTTCTCTGGGATAACTCCCTGGTCCTATTCTACTTCATCCCATCCCTACCTGGGGCCTCACTACCCACTCTGGCAGCCACTAACCTTCCCCTAACCCAACTTCCCTGTTGTCCTCCCCGACCACAAGCCTAACCTGGTGCTTGCCTTGGGCCCCCAGCCTCCACCCTCTCCCAGGGCCCTGTCTTTACCTGTACAGATAAAGCCAGGGAGCCCTCCGTACACCATTTCCTCATTGTCAGGGAGGATAAAGGGGCACCGGGTCTGCACCTCCAGGCAGTATTGCTTGCAGGGCACCCAGCGCTGGCATTCCTGCTGGGTCACGCTGAAGTATTCTGAGCACAGCCAGGCCTTGTAGACAGCCTGTGGGGAGAGGAAAGAGCGTCAGCCCAGGTGCCAGCCCCTTCCAGCGTCAGAGGAAAGTGATGAGGAGGGGTGTACCTGTAGTCTGTTGGGGGGGGGTATTGTGTGCTTACTAAGCCAACCCCTAAGATTCAGGGACTGCGGAAGAAGGGTTTGGGTCAAAACCACTACCTCCTACCCCAAAATCTCACATGTCATAGCCAGAACTCATAGTCCCCAGTCTGTAGTAACCAAAGGCTTTTAATTTATTCACTGGTAAAATCACAAAATGACTCCTGTATCTGAGCTGAAAAAGGTCTTCTTACCAGTCATCCCAACCAACTGCACCATTTTATAGCTGGTCCCAAGAGATGTCTTGACTTCTCTGAGGTTACTTATATTGAGGTAAATTTCACTTGCTTTCGATTCAGCAAACATTTCTTTGGCTGATGGTGTTAAGTTTCTAAACTCAAGAAAAGAGATGGAGAGGATAATTTTTGCTGTATCTCATTAAGGTGTTGTGTGGATCAAATATTATGACATGTATGAAAATGTTTTGTAAATTCTGTAGTGCAGTATCAATGCGAGGGGTTATTTTCTAATAAAAACAGGAATCTGCCTTACTAAGCACCAGATGTGCCTTCAAGCTCTACTTAATCCATGCTCTGTCCTGTTGGCTTTGGCCTTGGAGTGGAGCAGACACATTTCATTTGCTTCAAACTTTGCTTGGCCATTTCACTTCACGTGTCTACTTTCTGCCCCTCATCTAGCCCTCTCCTACCAGGCACTGGGTCCTAGCTAAGAAAGGTTTCCTGCACTATACTCTTTGGCTATCATCAAGACCAGAGTTCCTCAATGGTGACACTCCTAACATTTTGGATTGCAGGATTCTTTGTAGTGTGGGCTGTTCTGTGCACTGTAGAATATTGAGCAGCATTCCTTGCCTCTACCCAGCAGTTGCCAGTCACATCCTCCACCTCCCCATTGTCTCTGCCCATTGCCAAATATCCCCTGAGCAGGGTGGGGGGCCAGGGACACAAACCCATCTCCCATTGAGAACCACTGATCTAACTTCTTGCTCCTGAAAGTGTGGACCTGGACCAGCAGCATCACCATCACTGAGGAGCTTGTGAAAAGTGCAGATTCCCAGGCCCTGCCCCAGACCTGACAAGCCACACCTGCATTTTAACAGGATGCCCAGAGCCATGCCCACATCCAGTCCTCATGTCTTCAGTTGCTCCTTGTAGCAACGGCTCTCTGACTTCGTGTGCCTCAGAATCCCCTGGGATACTTGTTAAATAGGCAGATGGCCCCCTCCAATTCAGCTTCGAGAAGACTGAGGAGGGCTCAGGAATCTGCCTTTGGACAAGGGTCCAGGTCATTTTGCTTCCAGAGGCCTTTCCACCACACTCTGAGCAACATGGTCAGAGCTTCTTACACAGACATTAAACATGTACACTCAAATGCAAATAACTCCACTGTGAACCTGGACTTTGGCAATGTAACCCCACACTGGCCTTTTCCAAAGTGGGGTCAGGGGTGTGGTGGTGGGGGATGGTGGTAGTGGGTTGTGTTACAAACTATCCTCCTGAGGAACACGGCTTTGCTATCTCATTGGTCTCTCAAATTTAACATGCTCTAAATCTTAAAATTCAGTTTCTGTCTTCTTTTTCTTAACTCCAAATCTGCCCACACCACCAAGTCTTGACCACTTCAGCTAAGTGTCACAACCATGCATCGGAATATTCAAGCCAGAAACGTAGGTGTCGGTCATCATATCTCTCTTAATAGGCATCCCCACACACAGTCTATCAGCAAGGCATGCCAAGTCTCCCTCTATGCCCATGACTCTGTGCAGGCCATTGTCATCTGTCACCTGTATGACAGTCTCCTATGTGGCCTCGCTGCCTCCACTTTTGCTCTTTCCAACCTACTGTTTACACAAGAGGAATCTCAATATGACATTTGATCATGTTACTCCCTTGCTTCATATCCTTCAATGCATTTAGAATAAAATCCAAACTTTCAACCACAGACTTCAAATTCCTGCATAATGTGGCCTCTGTCTGTCTCTCCAACCTCATTTTCTACCTCTCCCTTCCAGCTCATCATGCTCCACACGCTGAGGTTTTCTTTCTTTTCCTTGAACATGCCCTACTTCTTCCCACCTTGGGGCCTTGGCACACACTGTTCTCTTGGCCTGATATGCTCTTGATTCCCCATTTCTGGTCTGCCTGAGTCCTTCTCAACTTTGAAGCCTCAGTTCAAATGTTATCTCCTCAGCGCGGGTCTTTCTGACCACTCTAGCTAGAGAATGGCCCCTCATCATTCTTTTCCTTAACTGTTTCTTCGCCACAAGTATGAGTTTGTCTGCATCCTTGTTTTGTTTTTCTCTGTCAGCCTCACTAAAATGTGAATTGCATGAAAGAGATGTAGGTGTGTCTTACTGACCATTGTGTACTCAGTGCAATATATGTAAAAAACACAACTGGTAATGGAATGAACCAGACAAGTATATGAGGACATGTCCCTACTCTCAGAGAAATTCTGGTTTCATCTAACTTGAAACTATGGCACATTTTCTATAAGAGAAGTTAAATCATTGGCCATGGGAGGGAAGCAAATAGGAAAGCTGGGAAAGATTTCAATAAGGGGAAGAGTTGAGCAGGGATTCAAAGTACGATTTTAGATGGGAAGGGCAGAGATGGGACAGAGACAAAAGGGCATTTTGGACTGAGGCAACAGCTTAAGCAAAGGTACGGACGTGAGTGCAATGTACAATGTGTTGGAAGAACAGAGAATGGTTTTGTATGAATGAAATGCAAAGGATACCAATTTCTTGTAAATGGACATTTATTTCCAGGTTTTTATTACCGTAAACAATGCTTCAGTGAATAGTTCTATAGACATCTCTCTTAAATACTTGTGTTAAATTTTGTTTACATAAACTCTTAAGAGTGAAATTATTAGGATAAAAGGTCTGTGCAATGGAGTGAGAAGGGAGTGGAAGGAGGATGCAAAGGGACAAGTAAAGGTAAGAGGCAGGGGAAGGGGAAGCTGGAGTGGTAGGAGAGGGGCTCGGGGGTTGGAGAGAGTGGTAGTGGGGTCAGCAGTGCAAGGGAGCAGGAGAGGAAGGAAGAGAGGGCAGCAAAGAGCAGGGAGATGGAGGGGGAGAAACGGTGGCACTTGCAGGATGGGAAAAAAAGGGTTGGGGAGGAAGCAGGGGAATGAGAGATGGAGGGTTTAAGGGAGGCAGACAGGTGTCTGCCCCGTGTGTCTGAGGGTAAGGGTAAGAGAAGATGAAGGGTAAGAAAGAGTAGGGGATAGCGGTGAGGTACAGGAGAGGCCTGTTAAGAGGAGAGGCAAGAAAGAAGGAGTAAGAAAAAGGGTTTAAGAGCCAGCATGGGAATATGGAAGGTGAAGAAGATGGGAGCAGAGGCGAGCTGAGATAAGAAAGAAGGATAAGAGAGCAGAAGGATACGGGGAAGAAAGAAAGAAAAGACAAAAGGAAATCCGTAAAGCTAAGGGCCCCAGGACCTCAGAGACCCCCCTCCATCCTGTGGGCCCCAGAGTTCCGAGAGAAATCTCTCTGTCCACACCCTCTCCCCTAATCTCTACAGACTGGACCCAGAGTCTACCTCCACCCTCAGCCTGGCCTGTGTGGAACAGCACAGTCCTCCACCACTGGGGTTCAGAGGCCCCCTCGGGACTCTCCCTGGGCGATTCTGCTTCAATATTCCTGCTTCCAGGTGAGGAGGTTGCGGTGGAGGGTCAGCCCTCCTCCCAGGAAACTGCAGTTAGCCTAACAGCAGGCACTGGTGGCTGGCACTCCCTGTCTCTGCCCTAGGAGAGAGGGAGGGAGTTGAGGGAGGTGAGGCAGGAGAGAGGGGTGGCCTGATTGTGGGAGGGAGGCCTTTCTCCTTAGTTAGATGACCCTCCCTCAAGCTCCACCCCAGAGTCACCATGGCAACAAGTGGGCGAGCAGATTGCCTGAGGAAGACACCAGGCCTGTGGGTGGCAAGGCAGGAACAGGCAAGGAACTAGTGAGGGGAATGGAGGAAGAAGGGGCTGAGAGGTAATCCAGTTCCTTGGCTCAGCGGATGGCCAGCTGAGGTCACTGCACTGGTCCACGTGCTTTAAGAGGGGCTGGGGTCCTTCTCAGATGAAAAGTCTGGCTTTCAGGGCGACCACCTGGACAGCAAGCCTGCCTTAGTCTCTGCAGCCCTCTTCCCTAGACAGGCCTAAGTCACTTGCCTCATCTCATCAGTGTTAGGACTGAGCCAGAGGGGACTGTGTTGCTCGGGCAGCTGCAGGGGTCCTGGGCATTCATCCACAAGGAAGGGGCAGGGCTGAGAGAGCCAGGTTCGAGACCTGTGGGGCTGGCTGGAGACAGGGCATGCAGGGCAAAGGAAGACATGTCTCAGAACCAGACAGCAGTCAGTTGGGAGACCCCTGGAGATCTTTTGCTCGTTTCTCAATTCTGGCTGCATATTAGAATCACTCAGTCTTTTAAAAATGCTCCTGCTTGGCTCACATCGCACTCCAGACCAAGCAGTTAGAGTCCTTGTGGGTGGAACCTACACATCTAGAGTTTTTCAAAACAGCTCAGGTAATTTTCATATGCAGAGATCTTAGCCTTGCTTTATTTTATAGCTGAGGAAACTGAGGCTCAGAAAAGGGGGGAAGGACTTGTCTACAGTCACACTAAATAGTGGCAGAGAGAGGAACTTGAAACCCAGTTTCTCAACTCCAACTCCAGGGTTCTTGCTACTGGACCATCCTATCAGTGACTGCATTCTAAACTCAGGACACAGGTGTGGGGGGAGGGGAGGACAGCTGAGGAGAACCAGGCCTGCTCTGGGCTTTTCTTCAAACTCCAGCTCTGGCAGGAAAGGCTTCTTTATCACGCCCTGTACACTGTGCTTAAGCATCCTGGACCCTTGAAGTAGCAGCAGACGATGGGTGGGGTGGAAGCTTTGACCTGGCAGTGCCCTCTTTTCCCTACAGAAGACCCTTCCCCACGTCCAGCAGGCTGCTGCTGGGCTCACTCAAGTTCTGGTAGATACAGCCAAGTTGCTATGGGAACTGGGAGGGGAAGGAAGCAGGGAGTAACTAGAGGGAACACCAATTAACCCAAAAAGGAAGCTGAGAAGGCTATCCCACCCCTCCTCCCGGCTGGGCTGTTAAACCACTCTTGAAATGGGAGCGGGTAAAATGAGAGGGATCCCCACCCATCCTGGGCTCTGCAGCTGCTAGTTTAGGGGCGAGCGGGAGGACCTAAAGAGCCTTAACTTCTGCTCCCTGGCGTGCAGCGCTGGCCCAGGCATTCTCATTCCTATGCGCTTCTGGGAAGAAGCAGGTGACTTGTCCAGGCCCCCAGGGTGCTGCGGGAATGCACATGAGTGTGTGTATACACACAGAGCCCACAGCCAGGACTCGGGGCCAGAAGGTTTAGGAAGAGGAGGCCACCCTGGGACTCCTTATTTTGGGGGCCAGAAAACCCTCCAGAAAGGAGAGTTTCAGTTCCTGCCAACCAGAAAGTTGGCAGTTTCCTTCTTGGATTCCAACTTGCTTCCCTCCCTAGGGCCTGTTTTCCCATCCAAATACTCCCAATAGACCTTATCTTCATCGTTGCTTGTTCTAATGCACCCCTGGGACACTTGGCCAGGAGCTGCAGCTGCAGAGACTGTGCAGGCAGAGTGGCAGTCTGGGCTGGGCTTGGGGATGAAGCCCACAGCACACAAGTAAACCACCCTGCCCCTAGATTTTACCTAAGGGGAAACTGAGGCCCAGAAAAAGGATTTGTTTCAGCCAACTCAGAAACATGCAAGAAATCAACTATTAATATAAAGCCAGGACTAGAGGGGAGTTACTCCTATGACTAATCTGATGTCTCTTTGCACTGAGTCCACACCTAGCATTGTGTGAAGGACCTCTGTGGGCAGGTCTGAAAAGAGCCATGTGCCCCTATTCCTGATTCTGGGCTTTCAAAGAGTTGGTTCAGAAGAGGGTAAGGTTAAAGTCAATCTCTCCAACCCAGGGGAGGGAGATAATGGACATAACTCTGGGAGTAGTTCTTTGGGACTGGCAAAGTCAGACTGAGATTAGAGGCATTACAGAGCAAATGCAGGTGGGTGACATGGCTTTACTTAAGTGGCTGTAAAAATAAGCCATAGCTTTCCTGCTGCTGAGAATGAGCAGTCATGAGTCAGAGTGGCCTGGCCTGGCCAGGAGGAAAGACAGGGGAGATAGCTGGAGAGGTGTATAAGAACCCAGAGCCAGTGTAGCTCCAGAGGGGCCAGTCTCCTCCAAGCCTGTTAGGCCACCTGCTCCGAGACCAGGGTTAGTGCAGAAGTGGTGTCCCTGGTGCAAGAGCAGCTCTCTGAAGGAGCCTAGATGACCCATATCAATCAGGTGAGCAGAGGAGGCAGGTTCATGACCATGCAAGAATGGAAAGGACTGTGACAATCGTAACCCCACCTCCCTATCTGCTGTTGGAAGTTCCACTCCAACATCACTGCCGCATCTTATCCAGCTACTGACTGTAACTTGTCATAGCACACATTCTCCTAGGGAAGTCCGTATCTTCAGACAACTCTCACAGTTCAAGAATTCTTTCTCCTTTTGAGCTGACATAATGCCTCTCTGTGGCATTACTCATGGCTCCTACTAGCTCTTCTGGGGCCATAAACTTCCTGTCTCCATGCCAGCCCTGCAGGAGGTATTTGTAAACTTCCTTGAATCAGGTCAGGTCTTCCAATTCATTTTTTTCCTGCAACGATCACTTTTTGAACATGTTTGAGTGCCTGGCACTGTGCTGGAGAGCTAAAGATGATAGAGTTAGGGAAGACTAGATTGCTGTCTTTAAGGAGCAGGAGAGACAACCTTGTGTATCAATCATAGAAGTCACTGTAATAAGTAGTATGTACTTGGTACAAGTGATCCCATAAAGGGAGGAAGGATCAACTGTATTTTGAGGGGTGAAGCATGGGAAAATATCTCCATATGGGAGAGGCTAGAGTTGGGGCTTGGAAAAAATGAGTTGAAGTTCACTGGATAGAATATGGCAGGAGTAAGTGCACTTAAAGCAAAGGAATAAGCAGGTATAAAGGCCTGGGGGTTTGACATACTGCCAGGTTCAGACACCGTTGGTAGTTCAGCATAGTTAGAGGATACAAAGGGGGCCATGATGGGAGATCAGGTTGCAGAGGAAAGCCATGCCCATAGTATCATAATATATTATGATATGTTCTGGATGCCAGGCTTCATCCTGTAGGCAACAGAGAACCTTTTGTGAGTTTTAAATAACTGCTTTTTAAAGACTGCTTATCACTTCTATGACTAACTTTTTAGATTTATGTTCTAGAAATGTGGATGATGGATTACAGGCATCAAGACTGGAGGTAGAGAGATCAGCTAGGAGACTACTGCAAACAATCTGAGTGAGAGATGATGGGGGCCTCAACTGAAGCAGTAGCAGCAGAATTAAGAAAAAGAGAGAAGGGGATGGATATGAGAAGAGAAAAATTAGGGATATGGGGATTGAGGGTGAGGAAGGGGGTCAAGATGACTACCAGGTTTCTTGTTTGGGTGGCAGGATGAATAGTAGTTTCATTCATTAAGGAAGGGAAAGCAGGAGGAGTAGATTTGGGGGTCAAGAAGATGAATTCAGTTTTTGGTCATGCTGACTTTGAAGTATAGGTCAATATATACTAAGGAAGGTAGAATGTCAAGGAGGCAGTTGGACATAATGGTCTGAGTTCAGAAGGAGGGTCTGGGCTAGAGATAAAGGTTTGGGAGTTACCAATGGTTAAGGAGTTAATCTTCAGGAACATAGTAGGACTATACTTTCCCACACCTTTTGAAATTAGCTGTGGCCAGAAGACTTTGGCCAATGAAATGTGAGTTGAAGTGACCTGGATCACTTCTGGGGAGAAGCTTTAAGAAGCTGCAGTATGATTTGCCACATTCTCTTCCCTCTGCTGCTGACTGTGGAAGTGATGTTGAAATGGATCTTTTACCAGCCTAGGTCTCTTGATGACTATCATGAATAGATGCTCCCTGATGACCTGTTTTGGACATGTATTATGAGCAAGAAATAACTGCTGTGATAAGCCTCTGATATTTGGGAATTCCCTGGTGGCTCAGATGGTAAAAGCGTCTGCCTGCAATGCGGGAGACCTGGGTTCGATCCCTGGGTCAGGAAGATCCCCTGGAGAAGGAAATGGCAACCTACTCCAGTACTCTTGCCTGGAAAATTCCCTGAATGGAGGAGCCTGGTGGGCTACAGTCCATGGGGTCACAAAGAGTCGGACACGACTGAGCTACTTCACCTTCTTTCTTTCTTTCTTTCACAGCACAATCTAGCTCACTCTGACTTATAAAGCAATGATGGAAACCAAAGAAGTAGAGGATGTTGCCTAGGGAGAATGAACACATAGAGAAAAGGACCAACAGTGGATCCCTGGAAAACATGAACATTTAGGGGGTAGGTAGAAGAAGGGAGTATGATGAAGATGAGGGAGTGGTTAAAGAGCTTGGAGAAGAAACAGAAGAGAGTGGCATTCTGTAAATTAGGGAAGGAAAGTTTCAAAGAGTAAGAGTGGTCAGCAGATGAGGACACGCTGGCAGTTTCATCATGGTGAGAGCAGTTTCAGTGGAGCAGTGGGGACAGAAACCAATTTAAAAGGGAATGTGAGGGAAGAAAAATGGAGAGAGCTATGTGTACACTACTTTTCCAAGAAGCCAAACTAGTTTTTCAACTATTTTGGGGGATGTAGTTTCCATTTCTGTTTTATCCTGGTTGTTCCTATTCAGACAAATTCCTTTTTTTTTTCTTTTTTTTAAACAAATTAACTTTATTTAGTTACCACTTCAGTCCTTACATTGATTTGTTTACAAAAATATCAGTTTGAAATACATTATTGAAAGTGAATTCACACAATAAATAGAAAATAAGGATGCATGGTGCTGTAGACATATCAACCAACTTATCTTCATTTATTGTCCTTTGCTATAGACAAAATTTGACACTGATTCAGCATTATTAAAATAGCAGTCAAAGGACTGGGGAGAGGGTTGCAAACAAAGAGAAAAGTAGCTTAAAACTCTGGACCACTCAACAAAAAATTATTTATCTGGAAGCTAAACTCAGTTTAACATTGAATTATCTACACTACCCATAGGAACAATTTAAAAATAAGAACAGTGCCAGGGAACCTTCATTAACAATATTTTTAAGTCAAAGTTTTACTTTATCTGATGACCACTCAATATCCTAAGCCATGAGGCAGGCCCTAAAACAATAAGTTATAAATAGTCTGAATTTAATAATTTAAACATGATCTGGTTAATATTATACACACTTCATGAGTATCTCAACCAGCCTCTTCAGGTGATGTGATAATTAAAAGGTTTAAATTTACAGTTTTGATTTCTGTTCAGAAGAATGATGTCAGTATTCTGGCAACAGTGATGACACCCCATTATTATAAATATGCTAATATACATATTAGTCTGAATTAAATTTGATTAAATTCTACATACACGTGGTTCCATATTTCAAGTGCAAATTATGGCACAAGTTTATAATCAAACCTGGGTTTGACAAATGCTTTCTGACTTCCCTGGTGGCTCAGACGGTAAAGTGTCTGCCTACAATGTGGGAGACCTGGGTTCGATCCCTGGGTTGGAAAGATCCCCTGGAGAAGGAAATGGCGACCCACTCCAGTACTCTTGCCTGGAAAATCCCATGGACAGAGGAGCCTGGTGGGCTAGAGTTCATGGGGTCGCAAAGAGTCGGACACGATTGAGCGACTTCACTTTCTTTCACTTTTTCTGACTTCTAAAAGCAAATGATGAAAGCACTTCCTAAAAGTAAATAAACTAGTTGCAAGTAGGTGACCACTTAGTTTTTCTCTTTATGTGCGATGAACTTCATGAAGCATTAATTCCGGAAGTATATTTGTTTCTGGACCATACAGCTTACATGCTCTTCTTTCAAAGGCAGACACCATCTGCTTTACACTTCACTGAAAAACCATGTGGCAAGCTGTGGTAGAAGTGTGCAAAATTCAAGAGAAATTGAAAAAATCTAAAGTACAAGTTCTTGGGTAGCCAGGAAGACATGGGCTAAAATGCCAAACAGTCTCCAAATGATTGAAGAGCTTCCCATCAGCACAGTATGCCTTTACTAAATGTGGTTACACTCAGGTTACTACTAGATATATAGTGCTCCACTCACTAAGGTTACTACTGATATATAGTGCTCCACTGCAGGTAGAAACCCAATTTCTAATCATGTTTTGCAGTATTCAGATCTCCTTGATATTACATCTGATTTTTTGCACCAAGAAGCAAAATGCTTGTAATCCTCCATTCCTAATACTACATACATTTCCTGCATAGAACATCCTATAATTCTCCTCTCTGAATATTCTTTTGTTTATTAATGGTGCAGTGATTCTGAAGAAAGTTCTTGCATATATTTCCTTAGGCAAAACTGAAGTGTGTCATGGAAGAGTTCTGCTCATCAGTATACCACAGGGAGCTAAATATCTCACATTCTGTGCAGGCCCCTGTGCTGGAGCCGGGGCTCTGGCTGCTACAGCCAACTTTGGACAGCATTCCAAGACCACAATTTTCAGGGCCCTCTGACTGGTCCAAGCTGCCATGCCATCATCATCTTCTGACAAGTTCCTATTTTTTCCATGTCCCTTGCAACTGAATGCAATCCCTAGACAGAGTTTATCAACAGAGTCAAGTAGAAGTATCAGCCCTCCAATCCTAGAAGCTCTGTTTCTGTTAATACAGTCTAAGAACACATTTGCTCTCTGGGAGACTATATTGTATTCTTCTGATAACTTAGTGTAGATGGAGGGAGGATGTAGATGAAGTTCTTAGCGTAGATGAAGTTCTGCCTAGAGTGTGGGATCAAAGACATAGCTTAGATCAAAGTTCCTGGAGGGGGCTCAAGCCTTCTGATGAGATATCTGAATAAATTATTAATATTCTTGGGACTGTAGGCTCCCTGAGGACAGGGATTGTATCTTACATATCTGTGTATTTCCCTCAGGACTTCACAAGGAACTAGGTGTACAGAAGAGATGCTTGCTAAGTGCTTGAAATCCAAGCTTGAAATCCAAGCCTCCAGCAACTAGTCCAGACTGGAGGAAGGTGGAGATCTCTAAGAAAAGGATGGAAGTAATGAGTTATGTAATGTGTTACATGAATTTTACAGCTTTGATGGAGAAATTGGGAATGCATTAGCAAAAAAAAAAAAAAATCATAGAAAACTAAACAAATAGGGGGAAAAAAGAGGCAATTATTAACTCCAGGAAAACAAGTTGGCCAAGGAAGAAAATATAATCACAGTATTCTACATGATTCAGCTATGAACAATATTTATAATCCTAATAATATAAATATGGAATACTGTTAAAACCATAAATTATGGTATGACAATATTGGATATATGAGAGGAGTGTGCATACGGTGCTGCTGGTAGTAAGACAGCTAAATCCCCCTCTATAAAAAGTCAATACATATTTAAATCAGAAAAAAAATCAAGAAATAATAAAATTGGCATACTACTTAGAGATGTGGAGGTAAATATTAGAAGAAACCGCTAAGAAGTTCAGAAGTATTTGACTCTGAAGAATGAGGCTTAGGGTTGGAACAGAGTGCTTCTGCTTAATTATAAGCATTAAGATTGCTATTTATTATTTAAAAGATATATATAATTAAAAATACAGATAGATGCTATAAGGATATATATGTATATATGTGATAGATACATATGTATATATGTATATGTGTGTATCTTCATGTGCAAGATGTGTATAAGAGACAGAAATAGTGGCAGAGAGAGGAACTTGAAACCCAGTTTCTCAACTCCAACTCCAGGGTTCTTGCTACTGGACCATCCTATCAGTGACTGCATTCTAAACTCAGGACACAGGTGTGGGGAGAATACTGTTAAAACCATAAATTATGGTATGACAATATTGGATATATGAGAGGAGTGTGCATACGGTGCTGCTGGTAGTAAGACAGCTAAATCCCCCTCTATAAAAAGTCAATACATATTTAAATCAGAAAAAAAATCAAGAAATAATAAAATTGGCATACTACTTAGAGATGTGGAGGTAAATATTAGAAGAAACCGCTAAGAAGTTCAGAAGTATTTGACTCTGAAGAATGAGGCTTAGGGTTGGAACAGAGTGCTTCTGCTTAATTATAAGCATTAAGATTGCTATTTATTATTTAAAAGATATATATAATTAAAAATACAGATAGATGCTATAAGGATATATATGTATATATGTGATAGATACATATGTATATATGTATATGTGTGTATCTTCATGTGCACAGTTATTTCAAACAGAAAAGTCAAAAAATAGCAGCAGTATTGGCACATCATGAAAAAGGTGACAATAAATATCAAAAGAAAAAACTAAGTGTTTAACTGAAGATTCAGTATATATGTGTAGCTTATATGTCTTTTAAAATTATGAACATATATTACTTTGATAAAATGAAAATAAAATAAGAAGATAAACTAATATGCAGCCATGAACTTCAAAAACAACAAAACAAAGTCCCCAACACTTGACCTGATCAACCTTACCAGACTCAGCCCCAAAACCCCAGGTCCTAGTGTCTAGTCGTGGATCATCTATTCCATCACCACTGTCTGGGCCATGGGCTTGGGCCAGGTTAACAGGCCAATGAAATTAATGAGTGGTCCCATAGCCAAAGAGAACTAGTGTGAGAGGAGGGGAACTTTGGTGGCCTCTGTACCCAAGTGGTGCAGGCTATCCACCCACAGAAATGGTGCCACTGTGACACTGACAACCATAGCTTCATTTGAGCTGCACACAAATGCGCTGGGCATGAAATCCCACTGCCCACTCACAAGCATGCCTGTCTGCCACATGTTGCTAATCCTGGGCTCAGGCTCAGGCAGGTATCTCCAGCTTCCTGCAGGTATCATTCTGAAACCAGCTCCTTGCCCTTACCTTACTTCCATCCTCAGACACAGAACCTTGCTAAATAGATGACAGGCTGGGGAGAACAGAGACCTAATGAAAGGACCTGTCAGTCGTGCTTGGTCTCTGAGGGTGAGGGAAATAAAGGCTTTGGAGTCTTTCCATCTCTGGCACTTCCCTCTCCTACCTGAGCATGTCTCTGTGTTCTCACTCACTAGAATCTATCCAGTTGCCTTCTGGCTCCTAACTTTCCACCTCCACACTGAACATGTCACCTCCTGCTCCCAAATTACCTTTTTCTCCTCCTAAGGGAAAGTGTTGTTGATCTCAGTTGAGTATTAAGCAGTCATTTAGATTAAATAAATCTAATTAAGGTGAGAATAATAATAGCTACCATTTATTAAGTGCTTACTATATGCCAAGCTTGGTTCTAAGCAACTGACATTTATTAACTCATTGAATCCTCACAACCACCTCCTGAGATGGAGACATATTTACAGGTGAAAACAGGAAGGACCAGAATTTAAATAGCTCATCCAAGGCTACACAGGCAATAACAATAATGGTGGCTACCATTTCTTGAGCACTTTCCATTTCACAGGCACTGTGTTCTTGAGAGATTAGCATGTTATATGTTATTGAAAGCTCACAATGACCCTATTTCTTAGTTTTGAATTCAAAGAAAGTGAGGTTCCAAGAGAGATGAAAGGTCTCAACAACTGTTTTATGTAGTAGACAGATTTTGAGCCAGAATTTGAAGTCAGGTTTACCTGGACTTCAGTGTCCAAGCTCTTATATATGATATTGCCTCTTGGATGGTCCCTCCATTTCACTATGACCATTGAAGTAATTAGCTTGTTACTCAAATCTTTTTGATGGAATTTCAGGTCAAATTGGGGAGAGATTTCTAGGACTGGATGGGAGAGTGATTTTCTAAAATCTGTGTATGCAGCTCATTCCTGATATAAGTTTTCTTTGTAAGGGGGTGTGGGGTGAAGAACATTCAAGTACGAGGGGCTACAAAAGACCATTTCCATTCCTCCATCTAAGCACTCCCTTTCCTCTTTTCTCTAAATGTATGCATGTGTGCAAGCACAAACACACACACACACCCTGGGAGTGTTGAAAAGAGGCAACTGTTCCTGCTTTAGCAACTGGTGATGGGAAGGCAGCTGTCTCCTTGTAGAAAGGTCTTCTTGTCTTTGGACATGAGGTTTCCTGTCCTAGGTCTTATCATGTAGGGGCTCCTGGAACTGCCTTGCTTTAGAAGGCTCCAAAACCAGGTTCATTCCTTTAGAAAGGTTTCAGGGCAGCCACACACTCTACCTAATTGCTCTTTCTCCCCAGTTTGCTCTGCAAATATTCTTCATCGAAAAGCCTTTGCTCCAGTCAGGTAGTTAGCCAGAGCTGGGTTCTGCCACTAACTGGCTGTATGAAACTTAGACAAGTCATCTGTAAGGAGGGAGAGACTCAGTCACTAATTTGCTACGTGACTGTCAGCAAAGTACTCTCTCTCTCTGAGCCTCAATTTGTATCCAAGAAGATGGTCCCTAGGGAGGCAGCATGTATAGGGAGAAGACAGGGTCAAACATCTTTAACCTCAAACAGTCCTATGTTCAAAGGTCAGGTCTGCTCTCACTAGTTATGAAACCTCACACAAGTTACTTAAATTCCCTGATCTATACTTTTCTCATCTACAAAATGGCAGATAGTAAGAGCATATATCCTTAACCTTTCTGCAAATAATGTCTGTAAATCAACTAGCACAAAGCTTTACCAATAGTAAAATTACACTAGTACAGATTGGGTAGTACCATTGTCTTCTGGTAACTAAATCCCTGGATTTGACCTGAATTCAAATTCCAGGTCCAACTCTTACTAGCTGGATGACCTTGAGCTAGTTACCTAACTCCTCTGAACCGGTCTTCTAAGTAAAACAGGGATAAATATATAGTCACAAGACAGATGTAAGAATTAAGTGAGATAAAGTATATAAAAGTGCCTGGGATAGCTCCTTTTCTTCCAATGCACCCCTTTCAGCTACAAGAGTCAAATAATAAATGAAAAAAAAAAAAACTGCCATAAATGTAATCAGAAAAACTCATTAATACACATAAAAGAGTACATACAAATCAATAATAAAAACATAAGCCATAAACAGACAATTCACAAAGGAAGCAATACAAATGGCCCATAAATAAGAAAAACAAATGTTTGACCTAAGGAATGCAAATTACAACCAATGATATATCATTTTTAGCTCCAAATTAATAAAGTTTTAAAAAATATGATACTCAATACTGGACAAGAGTGGTAAATTAGTCTCACATTTGTGGTGAGGGTTTAAATTAGAATCACCCTTCTGGAAAGAAATTTGGTAAGAAAGAAATTTGCATGCCACAAGCTTTAGAAAGGTTAATATTCTTTGATTCTGTAAGACTCATCCCGAAAGTTCATTCTGCAGAATTAATGTATATGCTTTCATGTGTATGCAAAACAAGGGAAAGAATCATTTTGTATGCAAATGCTGATGTAAGCTCAGAAAGAGGGGTGGAAGGATACACACCAAATTGTTAACATCAGTAGCCTCAGGGCAGTAGGACTGGGAGAGGAGGGAACAGGAAGATTATTAAATATTTTTTTATAAACCTCTGTATTGTTAGATTTGGTACAATGAAGGTGCATTATTTTGTGATTTAAGAAACTTAGCAAGGTACAGAAATAAGAAAAAATGATTGAGGTAGAAAATTTATTAGAAAAAGAAAATTGTAGATGTGACAAAGACTTACGGACAAAGTTATCCATCACAACATTATTTATAAAAGTTGAAGGTAAATACCTAGTAATAGGGAACTAGGTAAATAAATTGCACTAAATTCATGGGATGGAATATTATATGCTCATCAAGAATGATGTTTGTGGGAATTCCCTGGTCTCCAGTGGTTGGGACTCTGTGCTTTCACTGGTGAGGGCTCAGGTTTGATCCCTGATAGGGGAATTAATCCCACAGGCCATGTGGTGCGGCCAAAAAAAGAAAAGAATGTGGTTTGTGAATATTTAATTACATGGAAAGATACTCAGTATAACTTTAGCAATAAGTTAGAAAGAGTAGAGTAAAAAACCTAGATGATTTCAACTATGTAAAAAATATATGGTCACATCCATTAGGATGGCTACTATCAAAAAAAAAAAAAAAAGGAAAAGAGTTAAGTGTTGATGAGGATGTGGAGAAATTGGAACCCTGTGCATTGCTCATAAGAATGTCAAATGGTGCAGCACTGTAGAAAGCAATATGGAGGCTCCTCAAAAAGTTAAATATAGAATTACCACGTAATCCAGCAAGTTTAGGTATACAAACAAAAGAACAGAAAGCATGGGTTCAAATAGATATTTGTATACCAATGTTCATAACAACACTACACACAAGAGCCAAAAGATGGAAGGAAATGAAAATATAGGTCCACACAAGAACTTGTCCATGAACATTCATAGCAGTTTTATTCATAATTGTCCCAAAGTGGAAACAACCCAAATGTCCATAGAGATGAATGAATTTTAAAAATGTGGTATATCCAGACAATGGAATATTATTCAACCATAAAAAGAATGGAGTACTGATACATGCCACCACGTGGATGAACCTTGAAAATGTTATGTTAAATGAAATACGCCAGACACAAAGGACAAAAAGTATATACGATTCCACTTAAATGAATTATCTAGAATAGTCAAATTTATAGAGATGGGAAGAAGAATAGAAGTTACCAGGGGCTGGGGGAGGAGGAATGGAGAGTTATTGTTTAATGGGTAAAGACTTTCTATTTAGGAGATTAAAGACATTTGGCAATGGCACCTCACTCCAGCACTCTTGCCTGGAAAATCCCATGGACGGAGGAGCCTGGTGGGCCGCAGTCCATGGGGTCACTAAGAGTCAGACACAACTGAGTGACTTCACTTTCACTTTTCACTTTTATGCATTGGAGAAGGAAATGGTAACCCACTCCAGTGTTCTTGCCTGGAGAATCCCAGGGACGGGGTAGCCTGGTGGGCTGCCGTCTATGGGGTCGCACAGAGTCGGACACGATTGAAGCGACTTAGCAGCAGCAGCAGCAGCAGCAGAAATGTATAGTGGAGGCGGTTGTACAACATTGCAAATATACTTTAATGCCACTGAATTGTACACCTAAACATGGTTAGAATGGTAAATTTGATGTTATGTATATTTTACTACAGTAAAAAACTATGCCACAAAAAGACATATTGGGAGGAAATACACTAACATTAAGAACATCTCAAGGACCCTTTTCAAACTGTTATATTTCTATTTTCCAAAACATTTCAAAGATCATTTTTTTGGTAATTGAGAAAAGTTTTTTTTTTTTCTTTTAAGATTCTGAGTCTATATTCGTTCTGAAGGATTAACCTGGTTGGAAGTTTTAGTTGAGTTCAACACTAAGCAGATACGCTCACCTTCCACAGATCAGCCAGGTAGCCATGCTATCTGCTGGAAACCAAATACAGAGACAGGGAACAACAGTAACACCCACCACTGCCACATGTCCTTCTCCAGGCAGAGCTTGGTGAGTTTGCACTTCCTTCTACCTCTGAGAGAAGCTCAGCCATCCAGGGCTCACCAAAACCCTGGCATGGGAACTGTGTGTCCAAAGCCCAGAGGCTCTGGGGTAACAAGGTCTCATCGTTTTCTCTCCCAGCAAAGGCTGGGCAGGGCTCAGGCCTGCTTAGGGGGACGTACTCCTCTCATGGTCTGGTTGATCCTTCTAGCAGATTTGGGGTGAGAATATAGTAGACACCTCCCCTCCAGGAAAAGGAATCCAGCTCCTCCCATCTCCTTGGAAGAGCCTTTAGAAATAGAAGGGAGCAAACACCTCCCTTTCTCATCCTCTGTCACAATCCCAAGAAGATACCAGTGATTATCACTGGGGCTCAAGGACGAGAGACTGGGGTACTGAACAAAGACGGTGCTGGTAGGTCCCCGCTTTGGATCTGAGCCACTCCAGGGGCTCCCTACAAGTTGGCAGTAGGTGTTGCTGGATCCCCTTGCACTTGGTCAGCTTCTCACTCCAGTCTCTCAATAGTCAGCTGGGCATTGCCTCTGACAGCTGGAGGGAGTTTATTAAGAATTTCTCTGTACATGTGTGACTGGGGGAACAATGGACAGACCTGGGTTTGTGTGGCAGTCCTCCCACCTTTTAGCTATGTGACCTGGATGGGTCCCTTTCAAAATGTCAACGAACCTCAGTTGTCACATTTGTAAAAAGGGGATTATAAGAGTACCTGCCTGCTAGGATGACTGTCAGAATTAACTGAGTTCATGGACACACATAAAGCCCCTGGCATCTCCCAGGCACTTGAAAGCTGGCAGTTTTCTTTTCCCCTTTCTCTTTCTTCTTTGGTGCCAGCCTGCCTTTGCCTTCTGGCCCAGAGACTTGTGGTTCAGGTTCCAGCTCCTTTTTCCAGAGTCCATTCAAACAGGAGCTTTGGCCCTGGCAGCACCTGTTACTCCATAGTAGCTTCTTCCTTCCCCAGGGCCAGCTGCAATTCACCTGGTACCCTTGCTCTCCCCTCTCAGCACCTGTCTGGCTCAAAAATTCAGGCTTTTCTGAACCCCCTTACATGCCCAGGAAGAAAAGTCTGGTCCAGCATCACTGCACACACCCTGGTTTGCACCCCTGTAACCACAGGGCTTCCCTGGTGGCTCAGAGGTTAAAGCATCTGCCTCCAATGCGGGAGACCCGGGTTCAATCCCTGGGTCGGGAAGATCCCCTGGAGAAGGAAATGGCAATCCACTCCAGTATTCTTGCCTGGAGAATCCCACGGATGGAGAAGCCTAGTAGATTACAGTCCATGGGGTCGCAAAGAGTTGGACACGACTGAGCGACTTCACCTCACCTCAACCACAGGAATAACACATCTGTTCCCAAGAGGCCTCCTGGGTCAGCGTCAGAGAATGGTGCTCCTGGAGGCCCACATTTGTCTACCCCAGCCTCAGAAGCTGCCTCTGGCTTTCCAACAAACACCTGCAGCTGGAATCCACATGTGGCTGAGATGTGAGCTGGGGGCAGGGAGGGGCAGGTCTGATTCCCAGGGTGCAAGGGCACACAACAGGTAAATAGCCTCACAGGGTGGGAACATAAAAGACTGCCCTGAGGGAGAAGTTTTTCTAGGGCAAACTCCAACCCTCGAGTCTAAGGTGTCCTACAGATGCACCCGCACACTGAAGGGTGGGTGTGCCCTTTCCCTGAGATACTGATGCTGCAGGAGGAGACCAACACGCACCCACGTGGCTTGGAAGCACCCTCCTGTGCTTGTGATGTGTTTGGAGATCCTTGGCCCTCCTTTAGTCTAAGCCCCACTGGCACCCACTGTCTTCCC
Organism: Cephalophus harveyi; assembly: GCA_006410635.1. Lineage (NCBI taxonomy): Eukaryota > Metazoa > Chordata > Mammalia > Artiodactyla > Bovidae > Cephalophus > Cephalophus harveyi. The sequence continues at coordinate 597,526 of SJYT01072534.1, forward strand.
TTTCCTCACCCTTCCCTCCACTGTGTTCAGCAGACTCTTCCAGCCAGACCAAGAGATGGATGGGAGGCTGCTGGGCTCCCTTCCTCCACCTAATTCCCCCCACCCCCACCTTCAGGAGATACCAGTGTATCCTTCCTGGAGGTTCCCGTTGCTATGGTGACTATAGTAGTCAGGCACCAGCCTGTGGGAAGGATGGGAAGTTGCCATGAAGAAGATTGTGTACCTGTGTGTCTATGTGTCTAAGCATGTGTGCACATGTCCACCCTGAGTGGGGAGGAGAGAAGGCAGGAAGGTGAAAAGGAGCAGTGAGGGAGAGAGGACAGGAGGAGAGGGGACCAGAAGATCAAAGGGGGCAGGAAGACGGATGGGGATCAGAGAGGCAAACAGTGAGTGGGGTGTGAGGGAAGCGAGGGGTGAGGGGGCATAGAGGTGACAAGGGCAAGAGGTATAGTGCTTAGGGGATGAGGCCAGAAGAGGATCACAGTGGGGCAGGGTAAAGGATGGGGGAGTGTGAGAGACAAGGGGAATGGAGCAGGATGGGAGATGGGAGAGGGCTGGCTGTTAGAAGGGAGCAGTGAAGGGCGAGGGGGAAAAGGAAGGGGTGGGAGCAGGTGGGGGTAACTGTGGGGAGAGGTGGGGACTAGAGGAGTGTAGGTGTGGGGATAAGAAATAGAGAGTGAGGTGCAGGTGTGGTTTGGGAAGGGTCTAGGGTGACCTTCTGCTTCTCTGGTGGCTCAGATGGTAAAGAATCCACCTGCAATGTAGGAGACTGGGGTTTGATTTCTGGGGTCAGAAACATCCCCTGGAGAAGGGAATGGCTACCCACTCCAGTATTCTTGCCTGGAGAATTCTGTGGACAGAGGAGCCTGGGGGATACAGTCCATGGGGTCACAAACAGTTGGATACGATTGAGTGACTAACATAGGGAGACCTTCTAGCAGAAGGTTGGGAAAATTGTGCGGTCCTTGGTGTATGGATAGGGGATGTTGGTGGTGGGTCAGAATTGGGGGGAATGTGGGGATTGGGAGTGGGGTGGGTCAGGACAGGGGTGAAGGGGTTCAGAGTGGTGTGGGCAGCAGGAGGCCACTTTCCCATTCCCACATTGACGCTCCTACATCCTGTCCGAGCTACAAACACTGCTTTTTCCCTATCGCTGGCCCTTCCCAGAAGCCCAGTGCTCCTGTCTGTGGCCAGTGAACTTCCACGGATCTGGATGCCCCTCCTGAAGCTTTGCCATGGCTCCTAGGAGCCTGCTTCTTGACTGACTCCCCCTTCCTTCCTCCACCCCCCACATGTGAACAGGTTCTCTGCCTGTAAGAAACCTGGGTCAGGGAGGCTGACTGTGGGGCACTGTTCCCTGCCTGCAAGCTTGGGTGACAACAGGGACCACTTGCCAACTTGGGGCTCCTGCCCTTAGCCCACTGCCCTGAACTTCCTGTTCGTTAGCCTGGGAGTCCTGATTGGCAGGAAAGCTGTGGCAGGTAGGAGGAGAGAGGAAGGCAGGGAGGCAGGAACAAGAGCAGGGCCCCTAGAGTAAGGGCAGAAGGCAAGGTGCTGGCTCTGGCAGCCCCTTCCCCTGCTTGTGGGTGTCAGGCCTCCTTCCTGGCCCTCTCTATTCAATCCTGCTGCTGAGGGAGCAGCCTCTGTTCACGAGCCTGAGCTCTGAGCTGACACAGACCTCAGGGGTGGCTGGTCCAACCTGCCCTATAATCTGGAGTCAGTCATCTCCACAGCATTTCCTCCAGAGGTCTGCCTGAATCAGCCTAGACCTTTCCCCTAGAAGCAGGAACTCACCTCCTCTCAGGGCACTCTGTTTCTTCTCTGGAAGGAAAAAACTGTTAACTGAACAACTCTGACATGCCAGGTCTAGGTACTGTGCAGATTTCTCATTTATAGTGAGCTCACAGGGCCATTCTGATGAATTAGCTCCATTTTACAGATGAGAAAAGTGAGGATGAGAGAGCTGAAGTCTCTAGCTCAAGGTCACATGGGTAATACATAAAAGAGCTAGGTTTGAGTCTAGGACTTTCTAACCATGAAGTCCCCTTGGGGTTAAGCAGGACATGCCTCTTCTTTGGCACCCCGACAATTCTTCTGAGGTCTAAAGTCAGAGACCACACCCTCCTGAGTCTCCTCTTCTGATGAAACAGCTCCTTCAACTATATCCAGGAGAACTTGGGTTTTAGCCTCCTCCTACCTGCTCAGTGTGAGACCCAGAACCAAACATACAACCTGCCAGGTGGGTGCGGGTCAGTCTAGAGGAAAACAGAACCACTGCATCCTTCCCTGGCCCTACGGCTAGTGAGAGAGCTGAGCACCGGCCTTCCCTTGGGCTTCTATCTCCTCCTGGATCAGAGTTGTGAGAGAAGAGGTCAGGGTTTTGTTCTCATCTTCACCACTGTCCCCATCAGACTATACTGAATTTAGAAGAGGGAAGGGGCAGGGGTGAAGGAAGAGGCAATCAGAACCAGGCAGGGCCTGGCAGGGTTGGGAGATGGAGAGGGTTGGGGGAGTGAGGAGGCGGTCCAGTGATTGTAGGCAGGGCCAGGAGGGCCAAGCAGAGCGGGAGGCTGAGGGGGTACCTGCTCAGGGAGTTAAGGGAGGGGTGGAGAGTGGCCCTGGGGGTTGGGAGAGGCCAGGGTGGGGATGGGCACCAGCCTAAGTTATCATCGCCCTGCTGTGCGAGAGGAAGTCAGTCGCACATTAAGGAAATGTCGCAGCTGGTACTAAATTGGGAGGTGTCACAGGCAGCAGTGAGGACAGGTATGATGTGTGGGGCCCTGTGTGGCCCAAAACAGGGGCAGACACTGCAAAGGGAGAGAACAGGGTTTCTGGGGCTGCCCGGGAAAGATCTAAGGGCTGCCTGACGTCCAGACAGCCTGGAGCTGGACAGACACTGGGGCTGGAGGGTGGGGGAGGGGGGACTCCTTCAGAGCCTCACTCGTGACGTGAAAGGAGGACACTCAAGGCTTCCTTCTGGAACATTCCTTCCGCACCCTCAGAGGGGACCGTGGCTGAGCCCGCCCCTCCCACTTCCCATCGCCAGATTCATGAGCTCCCGGGACCAGTCTCCACGCAGCCCCACGGTTCCAGGCCCAGTGCCTCCTGTGTACACACGGTGGACAGGGTGGGGTCCGCCGGGGGCCTGTCTCTTATACACATCTAGATGTGTATAAGAGACAGCACCTGGCCCTGGAGCAAAGTCTCCAGGTTTGGTTTCCAGCAGCAGAAGAGGCCTCCTCACCCTGGCCTGGGGCTGTGGGCTTTCCACCCTGGAGAAGCTTGGAGGATGGGGCATTATCTCCAAGGGGTCCCATTTGGGGGAGGGGCTGGGCAGGACGGCTTGAAGCTGTAGGCCAGACTAGGGATCTACAAAAAAGGTCTGGGATAGAGATGGGGCACTGGGGTGAAGTGAGAGAGGCTGCAGGAAGGAGGGGAACAGGGCTGTCTTTTCCTGTAGCGCCTGTAATACAGCTGGAATTGAGAGGCCTGTGGGCGTAGGCCTCAGCGGAGGGAGAGCCCATCCTCGGAGAGGGTGGGAAAGACAGAAAGAAAGCTGTGGAGCTTGCACTGCCCTTCTCCCGGCACAGCAGGCAGCAAGAGAGCAGGCGGAGTTCGCTTGAGAGGGAGAGAGTGAGAGAGCGAAAACGACAAGGAGACAAAGCAGAGCAGGGAGGACCCAGGCCACCGTGGACTAGATAAGACACCATGGCCAAAGCATGGGCTTAGCACCAACACCATGAGGGTTAGAGGCCTGGTACTCCTGCTCATTAGCCAAGTGGCGTTGGGGTAAACTGCTTGAGCCTGCACCTCAGTTTCCCCATCTGTAAAATGGAGCTAATGATGCTGGTATTACCAGCCTCCCCAGGCAGTTGTGATCTCATAATATATGTGAGAGAGGATAAAAACCCTAAGCAGGACATCACCATCAGATGTTCTATTATTCCTACAAAATATTATCAGCTACCTCTTCCCACTTCAATTTCACAACTCTCAGGATGTGGGCAGAGCCAGGGTTATTATCCTTGTTTTATGAATGAGGAAACAAAAGCTTAGAGAAGTGAAGTGACGTGCCCAAGGTCACACTACGAACAAGTGGTAGAGATAATCAGGCCTCCTGAATCCAAGAGACCAGTTGCTTTTCTCCACCAAACTGCCTGGTAAAAATAATCAATAGGAGGGGTTATTATTTAGTGCCACATCAGACAGAGTTTGAAGCCAACTGTGACCTGGAGAAAAAGAAAACCCCATGGGAAAGTTGTGGCGTGGTCTCTCTTTTATCCTGCAGATTGTGGGAAAGAAAATATCAGGGCCATGGGGTCAGAGTGAAGACCACAAAAAGACAGACATCCTTTATTCCACTTGCTAGTGGGCTGCATCCTTCTGTTTGTACTGAGTGTGTGTATCTGTGGCTGACGTCAAGGGTGAATGTCTATCCCTATGTGACAAAATGTGTCCTTTTTTCATGTGACGGTATTTCTGCCTGTGTGTCTCTGAAATGCTGGGGAGATGTGCATGTGTATGACACCATGTCCGGTTCAGTGGCACTGTTTGTGGGTGTGCCGACCTCTCTCCATCTCTGTGTGACTTTGCCTGGGGTGGTGGTGCTGTTTGGCAGTGTGTGCATGTCTATCTGTCTGTACACCTTTAAGAAGTGGAATATCTCATTTGGTAGTGTGAGTGAGGCAGTGAGTCAGCTGAGGCTGAGGGAGGCGGGAGGGAGACTGCTAGGTTACGAGAACAGGAAAAAGGAGAACAAGAAAGTGAAGTCAGGAGCAAGGAGCTACCCCTTTCCTCCCCAACCCCCTGCTCAAATCCTTAAGGAGCCCACCAAGAGCTTGGAACCCGGCAGAAGGCCACAGTGTCACGCTGGATGGAAAGGGGCACTTTCCTCCCCTCCCCAAAGCCTCAGAGGGAGACAAGCTAGGCTGGGAGGTAACCGTCTTCCTCTCAGCCCCCAGTTCTAGGATGGGTGAGGCCAGCACCCCACCTGGCCTCCTCGTCACTTGACCCTTTGACCTTGCTGTTCCTTTTCCTTTCAAAGGCAGGCCACCTGGCAGGCTGCATGAACAAAGGAGTAGCACCATGTCCCAAGCGTTTACAGCCCCACACACTCACTGTCCAGAATGACCCTGCTCAGGGTCAAGAAGTTTCTCAACACTCAGCTCTGCCCCAGGTGCATTCTGCAGCAGCCTCGCCTCTCCTCTGGATGCCTGTCCCCAACAGCTAGAAAGCCAGCTTTTCCTCCACTGCCACCCCAGCGTGCTGTGAAGGCACCTGAGACTTGTAATGCACCAGCCTCCAGTGACCCTCTCACAAGCTGCTGTGCCCGGCTCCCAGCTCATTCTCTTGTGGGGGGAGAGGAGCTAGCAGCTTCCTTTCTTGGGAGAAAACAGACACCCTGGGGCTCCAAGATGCAAGAAAGCCCTTGTCCGATGGTGCCCAAACCCAGAATCAATAGAAGTTGGCCAGGTGGTTACCTGACCTAAATCCCTGAGGCCCCTTCTCCGCGGAGGGTCCCACAGTAGCACTACCCGTGGCCCACTGAGAACGGTGGGGGTGATGGGAGGCGGTCGGGTGGGTACAGGGGGAAACCTTTTTTCTCCCGGTTCCACCGCCACCGTTCCCGCCGCCAAAGCGGCAGCCGTTGTGGCCGCGGACGCCAGTTCCTACCTTACAGCCTTTTGTGCAGGACCGGATTGAGTACTCTTCTGCCTGTAAGTATTTATGCAGCACGAGGTCGAACTCGTCATATTTTTCCTGAGCATGTCGGTCGAGCCGCTGGTACGCCTCGATACAGTTGCTACACACCTCCCAGGCCCCGGAGCCCGGGCTAGCCACCACGGCCAGCAGGTCCCCCAGCAGGTTGTCCAGGCTGCAGTCCAGGCTGTCGGGGCGGTCCATGCCCAGCAGCAAGTCCCAGACCGTGTAGGTGTCGCAAAAGGAAAGAGTGAAGTTCCGAAAGTGGCCTTTGAGCAAGTTTTTTTTGGCGGTGGGGAACTCGGCCGGGGCACGGGAA
>SJYT01072534.1:603805-622390 GCA_006410635.1 Cephalophus harveyi
GGTGCAAGCTGCGTCCAGCCCCGTGGGTTCTGGGACGCCGCCGCAGTCCGGCCGGGGACCGGCGGCGGCGGCGGCGGCGGCTTTGGTCAGGTTGCTGTATCGCGGGCCGCAGGTGCCCGGGGGCGCGCTGGGCTGGCCGGGAGGCGGCGGCGGCGGCAGGGGCAGCACCGCGCGAGGAGGCACCGGCTGCCGCTCCCGGCCGGCCCCCCAGGGCGGCCGCATGGCGCTGCTCAGCTCCCTGGCTCGGGGCCGGGCCCCCGCGCACAGCCACAGATGGTCAGCGAGCAGCACGGTGAAGAAGAGCAGGGACGCCAGGGACCTGTCTCTTATACACATCTAGATGTGTATAAGAGACAGGACTAGGGATCTACAAAAAAGGTCTGGGATAGAGATGGGGCAAGCCACCTACTTCTATTGTCACAAATTGGGTCTACTCTACTATAAATCAGCAATCTCAATCAAGCCATCGATACTACTTCATAATCTTACTAGGTACTCAATTGTTTAGTACCTCTAACACTCCAGAATGACTATTTCAAATCTTCTCCACTCTTTTCTTAAACCTCCAATCCTTGTGTCTACTCTCTCGCTCCCTCAGAGAGATAATATCGTTTACTTTATCAAAAGATTGCTCACTAGGTGGAGCCTCCACTTCCCACATTACCCAATCAACATCTCTGTAGGACTTTTCCTCCTGTAACAGTGGAGGAGATGTTTGTTCTTCTCAGAAGCCCATTCCTTCCACTGGTATTTGTAGCCTTTTCCTGCCCTCCTTTTCACACTATCAACAGTCTCTTTTCTCATCTATTGTTTCAACCTCTTTCTCTCAAATGGACTTTTCTCAGTAGCAGGTAAATTTTTCCCATCTTAAAAATAATGTCCCCTCAACTCCACAGTCTTCTGAAGTTATCAGTCATTATACTACCCTGCCAAAATAAACTCAAAAAAGTTGTCTACATTAACTTTTGGCCTACTCCAAATAGGCTTCCTCCCCATCACCCTGAAAGTGGTTTCACTCAGGTCACCAATGATCTTCATGCCATTAAATTCAAAGAGTTCTTTGAATTAGTATCTTCCTTAACATCCCAGTGACATTTGACATTATTGATTGCTTCCTCTTTGTTGAGATACTTTCTCCCATTAGCCTCTTTTCTTTGCTTTTCTCCTACCTCTCTGAGAATGCCTCATTGGTTTCCTTTGGGAGCTCATTTTCCTCTAACTGGCTTTTAGAGTTGGAGTTCCTCATATCTGCATTATCTTCTCCCCTTATACTCTTTCTCTAGGAAATCTCATCCATGATTATGGTATGTATCCCATTTTTATATCTCTACTGAGATGACTAAAATGGAACTCAAGTAACACATCCAAGACCAAACCTAGGATCTCTTCCTTGAGATCTTTCCTAGTCCATATTTGGGAAGACCAACATTTTTTCACACTGAGGATTGCTCTAGGGGGTAGTTAGAGATTCTTTTGGAGAAGGCAATGGCAACCTACTCCGGTACTCTTGCCTGTAAAATCCCATGGACAGAGGAGCCTGGTGGGCTGCAGTCCATGGGGTCACTAAGAGTCGGGCACAACTGAGCAACTTCCCTTTCACTTTTCACTTTCATGCATTGGAGAAGGCAATGGCAACCTACTCCAGTACTCTTGCCTGTAAAATCCCATGGACAGAGGAGCCTGGTAGGCTGCAGTCCATGGGGTCACTAAGAGTCGGGCACAACTGAGCAACTTCCCTTTCACTTTTCACTTTCATGCATTGGAGAAGGAAATGGCAGCCCACTCCAGTGTTCTTGCCTGGAGACTCCCAGGGACGGCGGAGCCTGGTGGGCTGCCATCTATGGGGTCGCACAGAGTCAGACACGACTGAAGCGACTTAGCAGCTTAGCAGCAGAGATTCTTTAACCTCCAGGGCTCTCTCAGTTATGTCATTCACTGACAACCTTGCTTCCAATTTTCATCTTTCCTGCTTAAATTTAAAGCTATTTCCTCATGTTCTCCTAATAAGGTTAGTAGTACATGGCCCTAGCTATTTCCAAAGAGTTCTTAATAAAGGTTATTGTCATGGGCTGGATATATGTCCCCACATTTCACAGTACAGAGAATTGAGGTGCCATCTGTTTTACTGTATGTGGGCTACTTTTGGTATTCGGATATTAAGGGTCTTGTAAGATTGAACTGTTGTAAAACCATGGGGGTCAAATCCATGCCCTCAGTGTAGGGGACTGGTTCTCACCTGAATTGTGGACTAATAAATGGTATCTGTCATAATCCTGAGGATCACCTGAGAAAGAAATATATTTGTCAGAGAGGGAACCAGGACGGAGGGGGAGGCCTCTAGAAAGTCTGGGAATCATGTTTCTGTGGTATTGGCTGGGAGGGAATTTAGCCCTCAAATGCTTCCTCGCTGAAGTTGGAGGTGAGTGGTCTACCCTGTGAACATGGGCCAGGGGCAGAGAGGGAAGGAGCCTGGCCTCTGATCCTTTGGAGCTTGAATGTAGTACAGACAGAGTGTGAGCCCCAGAGAAGAGTTAGCCATGGTTGGCTCAGAGATGTTGCTGTGGAAGCGGGGCTGTTTGGGTTTCTGTCATTGCCCTGTGCTTTCCCCTGAATACTTTAGGAAGCTCTTCATGTAAATGCTTCCTGCTGCCTCTGCTGTGCCCAGGAAAACCCAAAGATTGGTTTTGTAGCCCTCTTAGGCCAGAGTGTTAAAAAGAGAGTGTCATATGCCTGAAGCTGGGTATATGGCAGCAGGTTCAATGAGAAAGAGGCAGAACCCTACCATGAGGCCCGCTGCGGAGGTCCTGGGAGTGAGAGCTTCCCTCCTGCCTACCCTCCTCCCCAAGGTCGTCATTGCTCTAGTCTGAGAGACTCCATGTCCTGTTTTGCCAAAGGAGTGACAGTGGTAAGATCAGAGTGAGACCTAGGGCCCTGAAGGTAAGGGAGATTTCATAGACCAGAGTTGGAAGGCAACCACAGCCTCTTTCCCATGCTCTTTTCAGTGCATAATGAGGGAACTGGTTTCTTTACTCACTGGGTACTTTCTCATGGGTTAACAAGGGACCTATCTATAGAGACAAGTAGATTTTCCAGTTGGCATTGGGCAGATGGGGCCCATCCAGCACTGCTCTTTAGATCTTCTCTGAAACCAGTCCCCTAGGCCTGTCTCTTATACACATCTCCCCCCCGCCCCGAGCCGGCTGCAGCCTGTGCTGTTTGGGGATGTTTCCAGTCCACCCCCAACTCCATTCACTTCAGCGCCTCCGTTCATACGCCCGCTCCCCGCGTGCACACGCCGCACGCTGAGTCCCAGGCCCCGGCGCTCCCCCTCCCCCGCAGACCTGGGCGCCCGCCTCGGTCCCCGTAACGGCCGCTCACTCCCCCCCGAGGGCTAGGGGACTTCTGAGGGTGATTGTTAGAGGCAGAAAGCAGGAGGCACCTTCGTAGCGTCTCTTTGCCACCCTGGGTCGCCGCCCCCGTTCCCGTGACTAGGCGACGCTGGAGCCGGCTGCGGATCGGACCAGTCCCTTGTCCCTAACTCCGCTGTCGCCCTCGCTGTCCTGCCTGAGGCCAAGGAGGCCTCTGGTGCTGAAGGACAGCTCCCGGCTAAGCTACCGCAGAGGACAGAGCTTGGAGAGAGTCCTGGAGGGGCAAGACAGTGGGGAGTAGCGATGGGGTGTCGTTTCTGCCCTTAGTAAGATTTCCAGCAACCTCTCCCTGTCCTAGCTTCCTGGCTCCCCCTACAGACTGCTGAGAATAGCTGAGCGAGAGTTAGGGAAGCTACGCCGCCAGGATGGAACCATGTGCTTGGGGCCCTCCCAGTCAGTCACATGGCACTAGGAACTCAGACGTACAAACGTCCTGCCGCGCCACTAACCTTGTTTGGATTCCACCAGATCTCAGACTGAGCTGGTTGTTTGCTTCCTTTTCTCATTGCCTCCTACCCCAGTAACTCCCACCTCCAATTTTTGATCAACCACTACCAGCAAGGATTTGTTAGTATTAAGAATACCAACAATAAAGAAAATAGCCTTTGTTGAGTGTATACTAGGTGCTAGGCACTTTATATTCATTATTTCGTTTAATATTCACAACAGTCTAAGTACATAGGCATTGGTCTTATCTTCATTTGTATATGAGGAACCTGAGATTTAGAGTGGTTAGATTTTCTAAAGTCACACAGCTAGTAACCAATGAAGCCAAGAGAGAAACCTCTAGAGCCTTCAACAGTCCAGTTAAGTCCTGGAAAGATAAATGGGTGGAAGATGGTCTTACATTCAAGGAAACTGTAGTCTTCATGCGGAAAATATAGATAAGACATATATTTTGGTTATTGGGAGGACTCCTGCACTGGAGACTTGGGTTCAGGTAATGTACCACTGCACATGCTCTGTGCCCTTGAGAGAGCCCTCTTTCTCTCTCTGAGTTTTGGTTTTCCCGTGAGTAACATGAGGGGATGCCCAGGGCTGAATGAGATGGTTGGGCATCATTAGCATTACTCAGAGGTGGGCTTGGATGGATGCATGAAAGCTTTCTGGAGGAGCTAAAATTTGAGCTGGTTCTTAAAGAAGTAGCAGAATTTGATTGGGTGGGAAGGAAGGGCATATAAAATAAGAGGATGCAGGTGAAAAGTCTCAGGGATGAGGAGGAACTTTGTATGGTTGTGAAGCCACAAGTGTGACAATTTGGCTGTATTAGTGGTGAGAATTTGTGGGGAAGAGAGTAAAGGAATATGAGACAAGGGACAAAACTGTCAGGTGTTTGGGAGGCTTATTCAAGCATTATGCTGCAGACTAGGTAGAAGCCTGATGTGGATCAAACATGGCTCTGCCCTCAAGATGCTCACAGTTGAATTAGGGAGGCAGAATTTTAGAGAAAGAATTGCAATCCAGTATAATAAGGATAATATGCAAGAAAGAGAGAGGGCTCCCTCCTTGGAGGGAAGGACTGATCAACTCTGCCAGCATCCGTCAGAGATGATTTTGCACACAGCCAACTGAGTCAGGAAGCATTCATTCATTTATTGGGCTTCCCTAGTGGCTCAGATGGTAAAAAAATCCACCTGCAATGCAGGAAACTTGGGTTCGATCCCTAGGTTGGGTAGATCCCCTGGAGGAGGGCATGGTAACCCACTCCAGTATTCTTGCCTGGAGAATCCCCATGAACAGAGGAGCCTGGTGGGCTACAGTCCATGGGGTCGCTGAGTAAATGAATTTATTTACTCAGCAAACATCTACTGAGGATCTGTTATATTCTAGACACTGTACTAGGCATCAGAGACACAGACAGCAGTAAAATATGTGTCTTGGGCTGAGGGAGTTTAGTCCAAGTCTTAAGCAATGAGTAAGAGTTGGCTAGACAGATAGGAGAGAAGGATGTGAAGGATGTCCCAGGTAGAGGGAATGTCATATGTAAAGGCCTAGGAGCAAAGCCAAGAATGGCGTGCTCAAAAACCTGCAAAGTAGTTCATTGTGACTAGGTGTGAAATGGGAGCAATGCCAAAAATGAGGCTGACGATTTGGCAGGAGCCAAATCATGAAGGGCCCTGGGTGCCATGCTAAGTAGTTTGGACTTTATCCCAAGGGTACTAAGCACCATGGGAGAGGTTGAAAAGTTTTCAGCAGGAGGTGACACAATCAGGTTTTCATTTTTAGAATATTGATTTGGCTGTAGGATGGAGACTAGGTTGGGTGGGGTAGGGGGTGGGTTGGGAGGACTCAAGGCAAGGAAACCGATTATGAGACTGGTTAGTAGTCCAGGTAAGAGGTATTGAGGCTGAACAAGGCCAGTAGCAGCAGGAGTAGAGATAAGAAATGCATCTGGGAGGGAAATGACAGGCGTAGAATTGAATGAACCTAGGACTGGCCTGGATATAAGGAATCAAATAGAGACAGGGCTTGAAGAAGGAGGATGAAACCAAAGTGACATGGGCACAATTGCCCATGCCCACCTAGGAACTATCTTTCCAGAGCCATTCTCTGTTTAGTCCTTGGAGGGTTCAGTGTTCTGTTTAAAAAAGAAGGCTAATGGCTTACAGATACCCCATTCACAGATGATTGACAGGACCACAATGATTGACATTCTTGAGTGCCAGTGAAACAGCAACGCCAGGCCTAGGCTATCAGCTCTGAGCACCTCTGGAGCTTTCTGTGAGAAGTCACTCAGGCAAGACTCCCTCCCTTCTGTCCAGCACAGACAAGGTGAAAATTGTTCTCACAAAGGCCCATCTATCACAGGAACGCAATGTAGCAATAACTTATCCACACAGTACCCAGTGCACACAAAGAAGTGGTAGCACATCAGTGGTCAGAGGGAGTTCTCCTGCTCTAGATGACACAAGAAATTGGGATGGGGAAGGGAAGGCATTGACCTCTAATCAGGCCCCTGGACCAGAACAGCCTTGTGGGTGGGGTGGGGGGCTGGGGGATGGCTGCTGCTCCCCAGAGCTGGTGGGTCCTGGCCAGCCTTCTTCCCAGCCCTTGCTCTACGCCTGCTCCCAGGTCAGCAGAGTCTAAAGCCGGAGGATAAAGGTGGATCATTTCTGAGGGGAGCCCAAGAAGAGCGATAGAGTGCCTTCAAACTGGTCAGGGGAGAAGACAAGTTGGAGTAGAAGGAGGAGGGAAAGGGTTTCTCCATAGTAAAATTCTGAAAATTAGGCAGAAATAGAAGTGGGATCCATTTAAAGAGACTAATATGGTGACACAGGGAAATTTTTGTTAAGCTCAGATCTTAAAAGGGCATGGGCAAAAGATGAAAATGAGAGCCCATAATTAAGGGCGAATTGAAGAACGCATAGGAAGACTGCCAGGATGGCTAAAGCACAACTTGAGCTAAAGCTTGTCAGGTTTTGCCTGATCCCACTTTCTGTCCCCTTCCCCCCTCCACAGTTGGACAAATTTCCCTCCCATCTGCAGGCTATACCTATCCTAAGACAAGAAGAGTTGAAGTTACCCTACTCTGTGCACTGGAATTCAGGAACAAGTAGTCCCTTTGCCACAGGTCTGAGTCTGATCTCAAGTTTTCACTGAAGTTATCTTGTTCAGTTCTGATCCCTGGCCTTCTGTCTCATGTTCTATGTCTGAGTCCCCCAACCTGACCACCAGTCTCTAGGCCCAGTCATGCTCTTTTAGTTCACCATCTAGGGAGAGAGTCCTGACCCCAAGCCCTAACACAGTGGCTGATGTCTTACTGATGGATTCCTTTGATCCTGTTGCCCACTTGTATTTATAAATGTCTAAATGCCTCTAGTTATGTTTACCTTCCATTTGGATCCCCAATTTTCCTATACTATAACCCTAAGTCAGTTAGGTGTGCTTTAGGCTAGAAATTGATAACTCTACAACAGTAGCTTAAATAGATAGGTTTCTTTGTCTTATGCAACAAAATTTCCCTGAGTACATGGCCCAGGGATGGAAGGGAAGTTCAGAAATGTGAAAAAGACCCTGGCTTCTTATCTCCACCATCCTTAGGGTCAGCTTTCATCTACTTGCTTTTTGTCTCATAGTGACAAGACAACTGCTGTCACTCTGGACTTCCTGTTTATAGTATAGATAGAAAGAAGGGGAAACATTCACAGGGCAAGAAGGCTAAGGACAATGGAGCTTCTAGAGAGGCTTTACTTTTTTTATTCAGAATGGAGCACTCTACCCAGTGATATCTACCTACATCTCTTTGACTAGAACTGTGTCACATGGACACTCCTAGCTACAGAGGAAGCTGGGAAATCCAATACCTTTAGTTGGGCACATTGCTGCTCCAAGCAAAGTTGGGATACTGTAAATGATCAAGAAAGAGAAATCCATACTAAGTAGGCAACTGGAAGCATCTGCCATGAACCCCAACCACCAACTGCTTGCCTGGACCACCTTTCCTTTTTTAGTAAATTCTGCAGATACTGGGCTTTGACTGTTGGACTTAAATTCCTCACAGCAACTACAGCTGGTTTGTTCTTCTAGCATGGGATAGAAGAGACCTGCCTGGTTTAACAACAGCACATGTGAAAAAGACCTTGATTTGATTGTAAAGTTAGTGCGAGCCAACAGGGTGATGATGCTGCCAAAAGAGGTAATTAGATTTTAGGCTGCATTAATAGAAATATAGAGCCAGAGCAAGAGAAAAGATGGTTCTGCCCTTCTCTACACTTGTCACATCCCACCCAGAGCACCGCGCTCCATCCTGGACATCCCCTTTAAATAAGGATACATGACAAAGTGCAGGGTGTCCAAAGGTGAGTCACTAGCCTGGTGCACCAACAGCCACATTATATGAGGAACATTTGAGGGACCTGGGGTTATTTGGTCTAGAGGTAAATAGACCCAGGGGGAAGGCTCAGAAGTAATTTTTAAAGTTAGGGTTCAGAGCCAGGGATGTTATACCAAGCAGGGTAGTATCAAGAGATTAAGTGGGACAGAGAATCAATAACAATAAAAATAAACATTTATATAGTACTTGTTTTATGTCCTAGGTACCAGTCTAAGCATTTACATATATTAAGCCACTTAATCCTCTATGACAACAATCCTGTGAGATAGGAACTGTTATTGTCTCCATTTTCCAGATGATGACAGACATCTTAAGTCATTTGCCTAAGATTACCCAGTTAGAAAGTGGCTGAGGTAGAATTTGAACATAAGAATTCATGCTTACCTTACCTCCTCTTTGAAAAGGGTTGGTAATTCTGGGTAATTTCTGAGATTTGAATACCAGACAGAGACCATTTGCAGCTTGCTTGATTGTTCATCTGTGGTGAGTAAGTTGGCACAGATGGGGCAGAGAGATATAGGGTGCCATTTTAAGACCTCCAACTCAGGGGATTCCTCTTAGATACTTTGATAGCTTCTCAGTCCAAACCAAGAAAAGTAAATGTCCATATCTTAGCCCAACTTGGGCTTTCTCTCTTGCTTCCAATTTCTAGTGTGAGGAATCCAACCTCAACTCTAGGAAACTGACAGAGTGACCTCACCGTAGATTCTTCCACTGTAGCCCACTGTAGAGATGGTCAGCCACCTCTACCCTGGGGCCTGCAGCTCCTGCAGCTGCCACCAACCCAGGCCAAGAGACCTGATTTTCTGGCCACCAGGCCCAGAGTCTGATAACTCCTCATAGACACTAGGAGTAAATCCACCCTGATCCACATTTCCTGATGTCATCAGTTCACTCCCAAAGTGTAAGCCTCACCTCTATCCTCCCACTGAATTTCACATTACTATCAGAGTAGTGATAGTACTACTATCCAATCCATTCTTCCAGTTTTTCTTCACTTTCCTGAGTCTTCCACTAGAGCCTTCTTGACCAGCTGCTCTCTAATCAGCATTCTCAACCTCTTTTACCTAACAGAAACCTAGTTCTACCCAGAAGGCTCTGTTTCCCCTGCTGCTTTCTTATGTGAAGGCTGCTTGGTGTCTTGTCCAGTACCTTAGGGTCAGGAGGTGGGATAGATACCTTCCTTGTTCCCCACTACTACTTCCAGCCCATTAGCTTTCCTCTGTCTTGCAAAAACTATAGCTCTTTTGAGACTCACATCATGTTGATATATCACTCACTCTTTCATTGATGTCATGTACATAGCCTCCATGGTGGGTTGAAGTCCTAACCCCCATTACCTGTGAAGGTGATCTTATTTGGAAATAGAGCCTTTAAAAATGTAATCAAGTTAAGAGAAGGTCATGCTGGATTAGGGTGGGTCCCTGATTGGTGTCCTTATTAGACAAGGGAAATTTGAACACAGTGACAGGCACAGAGGGAAGATGGGAATGTGATAACAGAGTCAGATATTGAAGTGATATCTACAGGTCAAGTCAAAGGATGCCAGGGATTGTTGACCATCACCAGAAACTAGGAGAAATGTATGGGATAGATAATTCCTCAGGGGTGCTAGAAGGAATTGACCCTTCCAACACCTTGATTTAGGACTTCTGGCCTCCAGAACTGTGAGAGAATAAATTTCTGTTGTTTTAGGCAAACCATTTTGTGGTAATTTGTTGGAGTAGCCCTAGGAAATGAATACATCCTCTTTCTCAGTGAAGACTTTGGTTTTTGTCTCACTGGCTTTCTCCCGACTGCAAATCTTGTCATCATCCTAAGGAACTTCACTGTCCTTGTTGATGATTCAGCCATCACTTGGACCTCCTGCTTCCTAAACATCCTCATCTCTTCCACTCTACCTGAGCCACCTACTTCTATTGTCACAAATTGGGTCTACTCTACTATAAATCAGCAATCTCAATCAAGCCATCGATACTACTTCATAATCTTACTAGGTACTCAATTGTTTAGTACCTCTAACACTCCAGAATGACTATTTCAAATCTTCTCCACTCTTTTCTTAAACCTCCAATCCTTGTGTCTACTCTCTCGCTCCCTCAGAGAGATAATATCGTTTACTTTATCAAAAGATTGCTCACTAGGTGGAGCCTCCACTTCCCACATTACCCAATCAACATCTCTGTAGGACTTTTCCTCCTGTAACAGTGGAGGAGATGTTTGTTCTTCTCAGAAGCCCATTCCTTCCACTGGTATTTGTAGCCTTTTCCTGCCCTCCTTTTCACACTATCAACAGTCTCTTTTCTCATCTATTGTTTCAACCTCTTTCTCTCAAATGGACTTTTCTCAGTAGCAGGTAAATTTTTCCCATCTTAAAAATAATGTCCCCTCAACTCCACAGTCTTCTGAAGTTATCAGTCATTATACTACCCTGCCAAAATAAACTCAAAAAAGTTGTCTACATTAACTTTTGGCCTACTCCAAATAGGCTTCCTCCCCATCACCCTGAAAGTGGTTTCACTCAGGTCACCAATGATCTTCATGCCATTAAATTCAAAGAGTTCTTTGAATTAGTATCTTCCTTAACATCCCAGTGACATTTGACATTATTGATTGCTTCCTCTTTGTTGAGATACTTTCTCCCATTAGCCTCTTTTCTTTGCTTTTCTCCTACCTCTCTGAGAATGCCTCATTGGTTTCCTTTGGGAGCTCATTTTCCTCTAACTGGCTTTTAGAGTTGGAGTTCCTCATATCTGCATTATCTTCTCCCCTTATACTCTTTCTCTAGGAAATCTCATCCATGATTATGGTATGTATCCCATTTTTATATCTCTACTGAGATGACTAAAATGGAACTCAAGTAACACATCCAAGACCAAACCTAGGATCTCTTCCTTGAGATCTTTCCTAGTCCATATTTGGGAAGACCAACATTTTTTCACACTGAGGATTGCTCTAGGGGGTAGTTAGAGATTCTTTTGGAGAAGGCAATGGCAACCTACTCCGGTACTCTTGCCTGTAAAATCCCATGGACAGAGGAGCCTGGTGGGCTGCAGTCCATGGGGTCACTAAGAGTCGGGCACAACTGAGCAACTTCCCTTTCACTTTTCACTTTCATGCATTGGAGAAGGAAATGGCAGCCCACTCCAGTGTTCTTGCCTGGAGACTCCCAGGGACGGCGGAGCCTGGTGGGCTGCCATCTATGGGGTCGCACAGAGTCAGACACGACTGAAGCGACTTAGCAGCTTAGCAGCAGAGATTCTTTAACCTCCAGGGCTCTCTCAGTTATGTCATTCACTGACAACCTTGCTTCCAATTTTCATCTTTCCTGCTTAAATTTAAAGCTATTTCCTCATGTTCTCCTAATAAGGTTAGTAGTACATGGCCCTAGCTATTTCCAAAGAGTTCTTAATAAAGGTTATTGTCATGGGCTGGATATATGTCCCCACATTTCACAGTACAGAGAATTGAGGTGCCATCTGTTTTACTGTATGTGGGCTACTTTTGGTATTCGGATATTAAGGGTCTTGTAAGATTGAACTGTTGTAAAACCATGGGGGTCAAATCCATGCCCTCAGTGTAGGGGACTGGTTCTCACCTGAATTGTGGACTAATAAATGGTATCTGTCATAATCCTGAGGATCACCTGAGAAAGAAATATATTTGTCAGAGAGGGAACCAGGACGGAGGGGGAGGCCTCTAGAAAGTCTGGGAATCATGTTTCTGTGGTATTGGCTGGGAGGGAATTTAGCCCTCAAATGCTTCCTCGCTGAAGTTGGAGGTGAGTGGTCTACCCTGTGAACATGGGCCAGGGGCAGAGAGGGAAGGAGCCTGGCCTCTGATCCTTTGGAGCTTGAATGTAGTACAGACAGAGTGTGAGCCCCAGAGAAGAGTTAGCCATGGTTGGCTCAGAGATGTTGCTGTGGAAGCGGGGCTGTTTGGGTTTCTGTCATTGCCCTGTGCTTTCCCCTGAATACTTTAGGAAGCTCTTCATGTAAATGCTTCCTGCTGCCTCTGCTGTGCCCAGGAAAACCCAAAGATTGGTTTTGTAGCCCTCTTAGGCCAGAGTGTTAAAAAGAGAGTGTCATATGCCTGAAGCTGGGTATATGGCAGCAGGTTCAATGAGAAAGAGGCAGAACCCTACCATGAGGCCCGCTGCGGAGGTCCTGGGAGTGAGAGCTTCCCTCCTGCCTACCCTCCTCCCCAAGGTCGTCATTGCTCTAGTCTGAGAGACTCCATGTCCTGTTTTGCCAAAGGAGTGACAGTGGTAAGATCAGAGTGAGACCTAGGGCCCTGAAGGTAAGGGAGATTTCATAGACCAGAGTTGGAAGGCAACCACAGCCTCTTTCCCATGCTCTTTTCAGTGCATAATGAGGGAACTGGTTTCTTTACTCACTGGGTACTTTCTCATGGGTTAACAAGGGACCTATCTATAGAGACAAGTAGATTTTCCAGTTGGCATTGGGCAGATGGGGCCCATCCAGCACTGCTCTTTAGATCTTCTCTGAAACCAGTCCCCTAGGCTGGGCAAGGCCTTGGTCAAAAGGCTCCCAGGCTGGGATCCAGTGCTGATTCCCAGAAAGCTCCTTCTGCAGTTTCTCGTGTTGTCAAGCCTAGTACATGTGGTGAAATGTAGGCCTCCATCCTCCACAACTCAGTACCAAGTCACTGCCTGTTTCATCTTCTGACACCAGCAGAGATGAATATAGAAGGGAACTGAGTGGAGATTGTAATGCAACAGAGCTGAGCTGAGCCCTAGAGTCCAAATTACCTTGAATGCTGCTCAGTCTATGATCTGGGACCTTGAAGGAAGGAAGGCCTGGATTTCCTAGACTTGAGCTTTTCCCCCAGTCCCTCCCACAACCTGCTCCTGCACTGATTCTGACTGGGGTCCACATCCTGGTGTATGCTGTGCTTCGGCTCTGTAGCTGTCCTGTCCCCTGGAGGGGCTGTGATTCTCTTCCTTAGTTTTGGGGTATGGCATGGTAATTTAAGCCTTCCTGGGTGGCACTAGTGGTAAAGAACCCACCTGCAATCCCTGGGTTGGGAAGATTCCCTGGAGGAAGGAATGGCAACCCACTCCAGTATCTTGCCTGGAGAATTCCATGGACAGAGGGGCCTGGCAGGCTACAGTCCATAGTGTCACAAAGAGCTGGACATGACTGAAGCGACTTAGCACTCATGCATGCACAGTGATTTAACAGTTACCTCTTTCAGATGACCTTGTGAGCTCTAGTCTATGGCTCCCACCCTCTTTGGGAAGCAGCACATTGTAGTAAAACCAGTACAGACTTTGGGGTCAGGCAGACTTGGCCTGGTTTTGCCTCCTAGCCCAGCACAAGCCATCAGAGCCTTCAGTTTCCTTATCAGCAAAATGGGAAAAAATAGCTACTTCTTAAGGCTTTTGTGCAGATAAAATGTCATGATGGCTCTGAAGAGTCTGCTATATGGCCCTCAGTATGTATTAGTCCACCCTGAACTGTTCCTTGAAGCACAAGGTGCATGCATGCTCAGTCTTGTCTGCCCTTTTGTGGCCCCATGGATTGTAGCCCGCCAGGCTCCTCTGTCCATGGGATTTTCCAGTCAAGAATACTGGAGTGGGTTGCCATTCTCTCCTCTAGGGGATGGTCCCATCCCAGGGATTGAACCCGTGTCTCCTGTGTCTCCTGCATTGGCAGGTGGATTCTTTACCACTGTGCCACCTGGGAAGCTCCTGTAGCACAAGGTAGATATTTCCTTTCTGTCTCTCATGGTGTCTTTATTCTGCTGCTTGAGACACTAGCAGGTTATTAAGTCTGGTTCTTGGCTAAGAGAAAACGTTGTGTATTCCTGAAAGATGATGCTGTGAAAGTGCTGCACTCAATCTGCCAGCAAATTTGGAAAACTCAGCAGTGGCCACAGGACTGGAAAAGGTCAGTTTTCATTCCAATTCCAAAGAAAGGCAATGCAAAAGAATGCTCCAATTACCGCACAATTGCACTCATCTCACATGCTAGTAAAGTAATGCTCAAAATCCTCCAAGCCAGGCTTCAGCAATACGTGAACCGTGAACTCCCTGATGTTCAAGCTGGCTTTAGAAAAGGCAGAGGAACCAGAGATCAAATTGCCAACATCCGCTGGATCATGGAAAAAGCAAGAGAGTTCCAGAAAAACATCTACTTCTGCTTTATCGACTATGCCAAAGCCTTTGACTGTGTACATCTCATGCGAAGAGTTGACTCATTGGAAAAGACTCTGATGCTGGGAGGGATTGGGGGCAGGAGGAGAAGGGGACGACCGAGGATGAGATGGCTGGATGGCATCACTGACTCGATGGATGTGAGTCTGAGTGAACTCCGAGAGATGGTGATGAACAGGGAGGCCTGGCGAGCTGCGATTCATGGGGTCGCAAAGAGTCGGACACGACTGAGCGACTGAACTGAACTGAACTGAACTGATTAGAGGCTTGTGGGCTGGGTGCTTGTCTTCATGCCCCTCAGGATAAACATCCTCTGAGATCCAGAGAAAGGGAGCCTCCGTGCCCTTGCTGCTCAGGTATGAGTGGGAGAAAGGTGTGTGAAGGGGTGTTGGGGGAAGTAATTCCCACCCTCAGGATAAATAATGCAGAGGGAGAAAGCCTCACAGACCTTCTAGTGGGCATCTCAGAAGGGAGTTAGGAGATAGAGCACAACCTCTTCAATCTCAATCTCTTCAA
The DNA here is from genome assembly GCA_006410635.1 of Cephalophus harveyi. NCBI lineage: Eukaryota > Metazoa > Chordata > Mammalia > Artiodactyla > Bovidae > Cephalophus > Cephalophus harveyi. The sequence continues at coordinate 618,762 of SJYT01072534.1, forward strand.
TCTGGGAACTTTGGAAAATGGAAACTTCGCCAGTTTATATTCATTCCACTGCAATACTTCACCAAACCTAGTATGTGCAATGTGTTGCTTCTGTTCTGTATTGCCTTGGTGGTAAGACAGGAAAGGAGGGACTTTCCTGGTGGTCAGTGGTTGGGATTCCGCCTTCCAATGGAGGGGATATGTATTCAATCCCTGTTCGGGGAACTAGGTTCCCGCATGCTGCGGAGCAATTAGACCTGTGTGCCATGACGAGAGAAGCCCATGTAACACAGCAAAGGATCCCGCATGCTACAACAAAGATCCTGCGTGCTACAACTGAGACCTGACACAGCCATATAAATAACAGTATTTTTTTAAAAAGACAGAAAAGGAAAGGAAACTGAATCCCTAGGTCTTCAGGAAGAAAGCCAGTGGGTCTCTTGGAGTTGGTATGAAGTTCACACATGGTTTGGGAGCTTAGGAGGAAAAGCATGGGAGAAGCTTCCCTCAGAGAAGCTCAGCACCTTCATGGGTTGGTCTAAAATCTGAGCCTGTATCTTCTATCAGCTCCATGGTCTTTTGAACCCCTTTGGGGCTCTGATATGTCAGTTAGCAGTCTCTCTTCCTGTTCTGAACTCTGAGCTTGGTTTTGGACTCTCCCAATAAGGACCTATTTTTTTAGGAGTGCTTCTGGCATTCAGCTCATTTGCAGGATGTGGATGGCCAGTGTCTTCTGAGTTTAGTAATGAATTAAGCTAGAACTGGTTACCAGACTCACCTTCTTCCCCAAGAAATCACTGATGCTTCACTCTTTTGGTGTACCCAAGGGGAAGGTGAAACTCTAGGAAGAGTCCCTGCATTGCCTTCTTATAATATCTGGGTACCTTAAATTTATGGACCTTAAAAGTAAGAAGGGGGCTTTTCCAGGCCAGAGAAACCAGCATGGTTTCCCAGCAATGATATGGAATAAAAGTCATTGCTAGAATGATCTGGGGGAGAAGTTGAAGCAGCTGATCAGAAGTTCTAGGCTCACACAGCTCAGCCTAGAATATCAAAAGTTGGAGAATGTTTCTATGTGAGAGTCAGTTAGGGAGGGAGAGATTTCTGTGCACAGATGTAGTAAGTTGCGTGTGTGCTCAGTTGTGTCTGACTTTTGCGACCCCATGGACTGTAGCCCACCAGGCTCCTCTGCCCATGGAATTCACCAGGCAAGAATACTGGAGTGGGTTGCCATTTCCTTCTCCAGGGAATCTTCCCGACCCAGGGATCGAATCCACTTCTCTTGCGTTTCTTGCATTGGCATGTGAATTCTTTACCTCTCTGCCACCTGGGAGCCCCACAGACACAGTAAGACTGAACTAAATTATTTGCAAATAACTGCCCTCCTCCTTTACCATGCTTTGAACTTCTTTATTGTGGTATTTTCGGTCCCCGAGGCTGCCCCACTGTCCTGGAGCATTTCATCTCCTCTGACTTCTCTGGTTGCTCTTTGGGCTGACTCCATCCTCTACACTGGGTTCCATATGAACTGGGCTTCAGGGAGTGATGCTGCCCGGGCATGGCTCCATGCCCAGGCACAGATTCTAACCCAGGAGTTCTGAGTCTAGGCTAAGGGCTCTGTAATTGGCCTCTGCTGCCCCCCATGGTAATTGAGGTTACTTTTCCTCACCTGAGGTGACTCGTGAAATAAGGCTGTCAGATCTCCAAATTGCTGGCTGCTTTCCCTAGCTCCTTATGGCTTTCTCAACCCTCTCTGCGGTGCTGCCAAGAACGTGGCTCTCAGTTGGGGCAGGAGAAAGACACAACTTGGTCAAATCTTGAGACTGGTAAGTCTCAGACCATCACTGAGAAGGGCTGCTGCTCACTTTGGCCTGTACCCAGACTTCCTCCGTCAGAGCTCTTCTAGGGATATGGAAAGTGAATGGAGAAACAGGGTGTTCAGGACACTGGGAAGGTTATAATTCCTCTCAAAGCATGCTCAGTCTCAAAATTATCAGCATGAAGCCCCTTAAGACCCCCAAGCACCCATCTCAAAGTCTATCACAAGTAAGTATTCTCAAAGGCATCCTAAGTATGCCTTGAAGTTAACTTAGGAGTCATGACTTAGCTTCTGTCATTCTTTGCCGGGTAGCTCTGATAGGTCAAACATGATCCAGAACTCAGCTGGCCCACCTCTCACTCTCTGGGCTCTGCACACCTTTGGACATTAGGGCATGGATGGAAGAGGAAGCAGGCTCTTTTATCTGATGCAAAAGATGTAGGCTCCTCCATGGACCTCAGAGAAATGTCCCATTGCTCTCAGAGAGAGTACTGCTCTACCCATTGAGCCAGAAAATGAGTTTAAAGCCAAGCCTGACTGCCCAGACAGAGATAAGAAGGTTTGGAGGGGTTTATGCCTCTCTGAATAAGAGCTGGCAGAGTAAGGATACCAGCAGCATCTCACCTCTCAGCTTAAGAATTAGGTGGGGCAAGGGCTCCTGGAAATATCAATAGCTGTAGCGACTTTCATCTTGGGCTCTAAGTCCATCCACCAGTAAGCTGGGAAACTGCTGCTCATCTTCACTTTTGGCTCCTTCCTTCAGGTATTCCTTATACAAATCCTTCCTGTATCCAAGACCCTATCCCATCCCAGAGGAAGAACTTGACCTATCTAGGGGCAAAGTTAGAGATCTGGAGTTATAATAATAAAGATCTCTAGGTACTTTATATGTATTATTACATTAGTCCTCATAAAAACCTTGTGAAAGGGGGATCACAATTCTTTTTTACAGATGAATAAACCAAGGCTCAGAGAAGTGAGATTGCCAGTCTCACAGACAGGTCTTGGAGGATTATCTGTTTTTTAAGCCAGATTCTAATAGAATCTGCCATGTTTGTTGTTTTAGATCCCTTCCTCTTCCTTGCCCTTTGTATCCTACTGAATGTCAAATTTATAGATTTTACTTTAAATAGCTTCTATGTCTGCTCCCTCCCCTCTCCCTTTCTCTCCTTCCTCTTGTCTCATATTCTGTCTCAGTTGAGATAAAATTTACATACAGTGAAATGTACTTATCCCAAATGTAATAACTCAATGCAGTTTTTATGAATGTGTACATTGTATTTTTACCACTCTAAATCAAAGTATAAAACATTTTTATCACACTTGAAAGTTCTCTCATTTCTACTTTCAGTTACTTCTTGGCCCCTGTAGGCACCATGCATATATTTTCCGTTACTGTTATAGAATTTCATATAATGGAATAACAGTATATACTTTTTAGGGTTCTACTTATTTTGGTCATATAATGTTTTTATATTCTATATGTTATTGTGTTTATCAGATACTTTATCCCCCTCTTTTTGGAAGCAGCTTTACTGAGATATAATTCACATACCATACAATTTACCCATAGAAGTGTACAGTACACTGATTTTTAGTATATTCACAGAATCATGCAACCATCACCACACCAATTTTAGAATATTTTCATTAACCCAAAAAGAAACCCTAAACTCCTTTGCCACCACTCTCCAGCTCCCGTCCCTACCCCCAGCCCTAAACAACCGTTAATCTATTCTGTTTCTCTATCAGTTCAGTTCAGTCGCTCAGTCGTGTCCGAATCTTTGTGACCCCATGAATCGCAGCACGCCAGGCCTCCCTGTCCATTACC
>SJYT01072534.1:624360-634834 GCA_006410635.1 Cephalophus harveyi
CTAATAGAGTTTTGCCAAGAAAATGCACTGGTCATAGCAAACACCCTCTTCCAACAACACAAGAGAAGACTCTACACGTGGACATCACCAGATGGTCAACACCGAAATCAGATTGATTATATTCTATGCAGCCAAAGATGGAGAAGCTCTATATAGTCAACAAAAACAAGACCAGGAGCTGACTGTGGCTCAGATCATGAACTCTTTATTGCCAAATTCAGACTTAAATTGAAGAAAGTAGGGAAAACCACTAGACCATTCAGGTATGACCTAAATCAAATCCCTTATGATTATACAGTGGAAGTGAGAAATAGATTTAAGGGCCTAAATCTGATAGATAGAGTGCCTGATGAACTATGGAATGAGGTTCGTGACATTGTACGGGAGACAGGGATCAAGACCATCCCCATGGAAAAGAAATGCAAAAGAGCAAAATGGCTGTCTGGGGAGGCCTTACAAATAGCTGTGAAAAGAAGAGACATGAAAAGCAAAGGAGAAAAGGAAAGATATAAGCATCTGAATGCAGAGTTCCGAAGAATAGCAAGAAGAGATAAGAAAGCCTTCTTCAGTGATCAATGCAAAGAAATAGAGGAAAACAACAGAATGGGAAAGACTAGCGATCTCTTCAAGAAAATTAGCGATACCAAGGGAACATTTCATGCAAAGATGGGCTCGATAAAGGACAGAAATGGTCTGGACCTAACAGAAGCAGAAGATATTAAGAAGAGGTGGCAAGAATACACGGAAGAACTGTTTCTCTATAGATTTGCCTATTATGAACACTTCCTACCAATGGCATAAAATGTTTTTATTGTGACTGACATCTTTCACTTGGGCTTCCCAGGTGGCGCTAGTGGTAAACAAGCTGCCTGCCAATGTAGGAGACAAAGAGACACAGGTTCAATCCCTAGGTCAGGAAGATGCCCTGGAGGAGGATATGGCAACCCACTGCAGTGTTCTTGCCTAGAGACTCTCATGGACAGAGGAGCCTGGCGGGCTACAGTCCACAGGGTCACAAAGACTGAAATGACTTAGCACACACACATGCATCTTTCACTTAGCATAATGTTTTCAAGGCTCATTCATGCTTAACATGTATCCATAAGTACTTCATTTCTTTTTATAGCTAAATAACATATCATTGTATGGATATACATTTTGTTCATCCATTCGTCAGTCAATGCACATTGGGTCTGTTCCTACCCTTCAGCTGTTCTGAACAATGCTGCTATGAATGAGGTGAGGTGAGGTGAGGTGAAGTCGCTCAGTCGTGTCCGACTCTTTGCGACCCCATGGACTGTAACCTACTAGGCTTCTCCGTCCATGGGATTCTCCAGGCAAGAACACTGGAGTGGATTGCCATTTCCTTCTCCAGGGGATCTTCCCGACCCAGGGATCGAACCCGGGTCTCCCACATTGGAGGCAGACGCTTTAACCTCTGAGCCACCAGGGAATACAAGTCTTTGTGTAGACATGTTTTAATTTTTCTTATCTCTTAAAGCAACCATGTGTTTACAGTTAAAGCAACTGCCAAGTTGGGAATGTCTTAATTTTTCCTTCATTTTTCAAAAACAGTTTCGTTGTATATGTTTCTTGGTTGATAATTTTGTTTTCTTTTAGCGCTTTGAACATGTCATCCCACTGCCTTACAGTCTTCATAACTGATTAGCAGTTAGCTGCTAATTTTATTTGGGCATCTTGCATTTGACAGTTTGTTTTTCTCTTACTACTGTCAAGATTTTCTCCTTGTCTTTGTCATTCAACATTTTAACTATGATGTATCTGGATATGGATCTCTTTGTCTTTATTGTATTAATGCTTGGAGTTTATCAAGCTTCTTTGATGTATAAGTTAATGTTTTTCATCAGATTTGGAAAGTTTTCAGTCATTATCTCATTGAGTATTTTTCTGTTCTTTTCTCTCTATCCTCTCCTTCTGGTACTCCCATTATATGTATGTTGCTATATTTAATGGCATGTCACACTTTACTGAGGCTCTGTTACTTTTTTCTTCTTTCTTTTTTCTCTCTGTTTTTCAGATTGTATAATCTCTAGTGATTTATCTTCAAGTTCACAGATTCTTTTCTCTACTAGCTCTAATTACTCTTGAACTCCTCTAGTGAATATAAAAATTCCAATTATTACATTTTTAGCTTCAGAGTTTCTATTTGGTTTTCATAAAAAATAATTCCTATCTCTATATTAATATTTCCTGTTTGATGAGACATTGCCAAAATAGCTTACTTTACATTTTAAATCATAGTTTACTTTTCTTTGAATATACCTATAGTAACTGTTCTGAAGTCTATCTGCTAAGTCTGACATCTGGGCTTCCTAACAAGCAGTTTGTATTGCCCCTACTTTATTTCCTGTTTATGGGTCACACTTTCCTATTGTTTGCACATCTTATAATATTTTTTTTGAAAACAGAATGTTTTAGATAATATATTGTAGTAACCCTGGATACTGATTCCCCTGTTCCCTGGGGTTTATTTTTATTGTTGTTTGCTTGTTTTCTTGGCTGTGGTTTAGTGACTTGGCTGGACTGTTTCAGTGATACCTGTTTCCCCCACAGTTTGCTGCCTCTTCTGTCCTCAGAGGCACAGCCTTGGACAAATGCCCAGGCTCCTTGAGTACCTGGGATGGTCTTCCTCTACTGGTATCCCACCCAGTTGTTAGCCTCAATTAATTGCTAGCTGATTAGTCTGTTGATTGTGATGATGCCCTGGGGTGTGAATCACTCCATGGTCTGATCTGATTAAAGTAGATTTCCTTTGTAGAAGCAGAGTGTTACCAATGTTTGTGGCTGCTCAGATACTGCATAAGCTCTGTGTCTTTCTGTTAAACTTCTAGATGGTATACTATTTTACTTGTTGCTTTGAGTATTCTGGAGCTACTAACTTCCTTTTAATTGTTTACCATCAAGGTCTCCATTGTTTTGAACAACAGACTTAGACATGAACTTCCCCACACTCTATTCCAAGTAATGTCAGTTCCTTTGAGGAGGGCTACAGAGCCTTCTGTTTTAAATGTTTTTCTTTAAGTTTTAGTGAGATCTAATTGACATACAACATCATATAAGTTTAAGATATACAACATAATGATTTGACTTACATACATCATAAAATTATTACCACAACAAATTTAGTAATATTTATCACCTCATATAGATACAAAAATAATAAATAGAAAAAGATGTTTTCCTTGTGATTAGAACTGTTACGATTAAGTCTCTTAACAACTTTCATCTGTAACATACTGCAGTTCAGTTCAATTTAGTCGCTCAGTCACGTCCGACTCTTTGCGACCCCATGAATCACAGCACCCAGGCCTCCCTGTCCATCACCAACTCCTGGAGTTCACTCAGACTCACGACCATCAAGTCGGTGATGACATCCAGCCATTTCATCCTGTGTCATCCCCTTCTCCTCCTGCCCCCAGTCCCTCCCAGCATTAGAGTCTTTTCCAATGAGTCAACTCTTCACATGAGGTGGCCAAACTACTGGAGTTTCAGCTTGAGCATCATTCCTTCCAAAGAAATCCCAGGGCTGATCTCCTTCAGAATGGACTGGTTGGATCTCCTTGCAGTCCAAGGGACTCTCAAGAGTCTTCTCCAACACCACAGTTCAAAAGCATCAATTCTTTGGCACTCAGTTTTCTGAATGTTGAGCTTTAAGCCAACTTTTTCACTCTCTTCTTTCACTTTCATCAAGAGGGTTTTTAGCTCTTCACTTTCTGCCATAAGGGTGGTGTCATCTGCATATCTGAGGTTATTGATATTTCTCCCGGCAGTCTTGATTCCAGCTTGTGTTTCTTCCAGTCCAGCGTTTCTCATGATGTACTCTGCATATAAGTTAAATAAGCAGGGTGACAATATATAGACTTGACGTACTCCTTTTCTTATTTGAAACCAGTCTGTTGTTCTATGTCCAGTTCTAACTGTTGCTTCCTGACCTGCACACAGATTTCTCAAGTGGCAAGTCAGGTGATCTGGTATTCCTATCTCTTTCAGAATTTTCCACAGTTTATTGTGATCCACACAGTCAAAGGCTTTGGCATAGTCAGTAAAGCAGAAATAGATGTTTTTCTGGAACTCTCTTGCTTTTTCCATGATCCAGCGGATGTTGGCAATTTGATCTCTGGTTCCTCTGCCTTTTCTAAAACCATCTTGAACATCAGGAAGTTCGTGGCTCACATATTGCTGAAGCCTGGCTTGGAGAATTTTGAGCATTACTTTACTAGCATGTGGTATTGCCTTTCTTTGGGATTGGAATGAAAACTGACCTTTTCATTTCATTGCAGTAACATACTGCAGTGTTAATTATATTTATCATGCTGTACACTACATCTCTGGGGTTGCAAGGGTTGGACATGACTTAGTGACTGAATCACCACCACTATACGACATCTCTAGTACGTATTTATCTTATAACTGAGAGTTTGTACCTTTTGACTGCCTTCATCCAATTTCCCGTCTCCCCACTCCTGCCTCTAGTAACCACAAATCTGATGTCTTTTTTTCTGTGAGTTTGTTTTTGAAGTCCTGTTATGCAACAGTTATTAGATATTTCTATACATTTCAAAATGATCACCATGGTAAATTTAGTTGCCATATGTCATTATACAAAGATATTACATATTTATTGACTACATTCCACACTATATTTCATACCTGTGACTCATTGATTTTGTAGTTGGAAGTTTGTACATCTTAATCCCCCTCAACTATTACTCTCCTTCCCCTCTTCCCCCGCCAGCAACCATCTTTTTGTCCTCTGAGTCTATGGCTCTGTTTCCATTTTGTTTGTTATATTTGTTCATTTGTTTTTTTGGACTCTATATATTATATCCATGTTGTTGCAAATGCTAGATTTCATTCTTTTTTTTATGACTTAGTAAAATTTCATGTGTGTATATCTACCTATTTATCTATCTCACATCTTTATCCACTCATCTGTTGATGGACACTTAGGTTGCTTCCACATCTTGGCTATTGTAAATAATGCTGCAATGAACATAGGAGTGCATATATCTTTTCTAATGAGTGTTTTCATTTTCTTCAGATAAATACCCAGGAATGGAATTGCTGGATTGTATGTTAGTTCCATTTTTAATTTTTTGAGAAATCTTCATACTATTTTCCATGGTGGCTGTACCAATTTACATTCCCATCACAGTGTATGAAGGTTTCCTTTTCTCCACATTCTTGGCTACATTTGTTATTTATTGTCTTTTTGATGATAACCCTTCTGACAGGTGTGACATGATAGCTCATTGTGGTTTTTATTTGCCTTTCCCTGATGATTAGTGATGTTGAGCATCTTTTCCTGTGCCTATTGGCTATCTATATGAATTCTTTGGAAAAATACTTATTCAGATCTTTTGCCCATTTTAATTGGGTTTATTTATTTATTTATTTATTTTGATGTTGACTTGTGTGAGTTCTTTGTATATTTTGGATATTAACCCCTTATCAGATATATAATTTGAAGCTATTTTCTCTCATTTGGTAGGAGGCGTTTTCATTTTGTTGATAGTTTCCTTCACTGTGCAGACATTTTTTAGTCTGATCGAGTCCCATTTGTTTGTTTTTGATTTTGTTTCTTTTCCCCGAGGAGACATACCCCCCAAATATTGCTAAGACCGATGTTAAAGAGCATACTGCCTATGTTTTCTTCTAGAAGTTTTATGGTTTCAGACCTTACATTTAAGTCCTTAATCCATTTTAAATTTATTTTTGTGCACAGTGGGAGAGAGTGGCCCAGGCTGATTCGTTTGCATGTAGCTATCCAGTTTTGCCAACACCTTTTACTGAAGAGGCTATCTTTTCCCCATTGTATATTCTTTTTTCCTTTGTTGTAGATTAATTCCCCTTGTAAGTGTGAGTTCTTTGTTCTTATGGTCTGTCTCACTTTGGGTAGAAACTCTCTGCCCTTATATAGCAGTTAAGGGTGGGGGCAGTGGCCTGATTCTTCTGCTTCTGTGATGGTACTACTCTATGAGCAAGGCTCACAGCTGAGATAGTAGCCCCTTTTGAACTTGCCCCTTAACCCCGTGAATAAGCTGGAACAGGGCATTTGGGACCCAACTTTCTCAACCTGTCATGCCTAGAGTCAAGTTTCTGTCTTACCAATGGAGATTGGGTTGGGGAAAGGAGACTGGTCCTCTTGGCAATGTTTGCCCAAAGTAGAGCTTCTGAAATATGAATCTTGGAGAAATGAGACTTGCCCCTCCAAAGATGAAACCACAGTGCCAGACTGGGAGGTAAATGAAGAGAGAGGCTTGTCTTCTTGGCCGCACATGACTGGTATGAGAGCTGGGGTGTTGATAAGGGAGTGTGTCATGACTTAAAGACCAGAGACTCTCACTGTCACACCTTTTTTTGAATAGATGTTTCTCTGTTTGGGGTACATGCTTAGAACAATTTCCAGAGACTTTAAATGGTTGTTTTAAAAATAATCTTCAGCAGTGAGATGGGTTTTTCTCTGGGGAGAGGACTTGCAGCATTCCTTACACTGCAATTCTGGAAGTCAATATCCTTTATTCCTTTTTATTGCTGAATAATACATCATAAGAATATATCGCATTTATTGTAATTCTTTTAAAATTAATCTTATTTTGAAATAGTTGTAGATTTATATACAGTTATAAGACATACAGAGAGAACTCATGTACCCTCTACCCAATTTGCCCCAAGGGTGAGAGCTTGCCTAACTATAGTACAACATCATAACCAAGATATTAGTATTGTTGTAATTCACCAATTTTATTCAGATTTCCTGTGTTTTGTTTGTATTCATGTGTGTGTGTATGTGTGTCTGTCTGTCTGTCTCTCTCTCTGTCTGTATGTATATGTGTTTAATTCTATGCCATTTTATCACACGTGTTAGGTATCAACCTCCACAGTTAAAACATGGAACAGTTCTATCACCCAAGGATCTCCTATGTTTCTTTTTTTTATAAACATATCCACTAAGCTCCTTCCTCCATGCCTCTAATTCCTGATGACCACTAATCTGCTTTTTAACTCAATAATTTCATCATTTCAAAAGTGCTATATAGATGGAATCCTACAGTATGTAACCTTGCAGGGTTAACTTTTTTTCACTCGACATAATTGCCTATAAATTTATCTAATTTGTTTTTTATTAATAGTTTCTTCCTTTTTATTGTTCCATAATATGGATGTACCAGTCTGTTTACCCATTCACTGGATGAAGGATATCTGGATTGTTTCTAGTTTTTGACGATTATATGATATTATGAACATTTGTGTTCAGGTTTTTGTGTAAAAAGAAGTTTTCATTTCTCTTGGATTAATGCCCAAGAGTGCAATTGCTGGATCATGTGATCATTATTTTAAAAAAGAAACTACTAATCTACTTTCCAGGGTGATTTTACTACTTTACATTTCCATCAGCGATGTATGACTGATACAGTTTCTCTGCATCCTTGCTGCTGCTGCTGCTAAGTCGCTTCGGTCGTGTCCAACTCTGTGCGACCCCACAGATGACAGCCCACCAGGCTTCCCCATCCCTGGGATTCTCAAGGCAAGAACACTGGAGTGGGCTGCCATTTCCTTCTCCAATGCATGAAAGTGAAAGTGAAATTGAAGTCGCTCAGTCGTGTCCAACTCTTAGTGACCCCATGGACTGCAGCCTACCAGGCTCCTCCATCCATGGGATTTTCCAGGCAAGAGTACTGGAGTGGGGTGCCATTTTCCTCTCCCTGCATCCTTGCTAGCATTTGGTATTGTCACTATTTTTTATTTTAGTCATTCTGATAGGTGTGTAGTAATAATTCATTATGGTTTTTTATTACCATTTCCCTAATGATGTGCTTACTTGCCCTTGTATACAGTCTTTAGTAAAATGTCTATTCATGTTTGTTGCACATATTCTAATTGGATTATTTGCTTCTTTAATTATTGAGTTTTGAGAGTTCTTTATATATTCTAGGTATGAATCCTTTGTCAGATGTGTGCTTTGCAAATAATATTCCCAGTCTTTGTTTTTTCATTCTCTTAAAAGTCTTGTGCGGAGCAATAGATTTTAATTTTTTATGAAGTTCAATTTATCAGTTTTTCCTTTTACAGACTGGGCTTTTGATGTTTATTTGTGATGTGCCTTGGTTTGGATTTTGTTAGAGTTATCCTTTATGGTGTTCACTCAGCTTCTTCTATGGATAGGTTTATGTATTTCACTAATTTTAGGAAGCTTTGAAGATTACTTTTTCAACAATTCTTTCAGTTGCACTCTCTTCTCATTTGGGAACTCTGATGAAAAGAATGTTGGATTTTTGTTTAGTCCCTCAGGCATCTGAGATTCACTTTATTTTGTTCTCAATCCTTTTTGTTTCAGTTCATCAGTTCAGTTCAGTTCAGTCGCTCAGACGTGTCCGACTCTTTGCGACCCCGTGAATCGCAGCACGCCAGGCCTCCCTGTCCATCACCAACTCCCGGAGTTCACTCAGACTCATGTCCATCGAGTCAGTGATGCCATCCAGCCATCTCATCCTCTGTCGGCCCCTTCTCCTCCTGCCCCCAGTCCCTCCCAGCATCAAAGTCTTTTCCAATGAGTCAACTCTTCACATAAGGTGGCCAAAGTACTGGAGTTTCAGCTTTAGCATCATTCCTTCCAAAGAAATCCCAGGATTGATCTCCTTCAGAATGGACTGGTTGGATCTCCTTGTAGTCCAAGGGACTCTCAAGAGTCTTCTCCAACACCACAGTTCAAAAGCATCAATTCATCGGTGCTCAGCCTTCTTCTTCAGTTCATCAGATATGGTGAATTCTATTGACCAGTCCTCAACTTTACTGATTTTATCCTCTGTCATCTCCACTCTACTATTGAGCCCATGTGGCAAGTTTTGTATTGTATTTTCCAGTTCCATAATTTACATTTTTTGTAACTTCCATTTATTTTCTGAGATTTTTTGTTTTTCACTTTTTTTCATTGAATGTGTAACTTCTTGTTGAAGCATTTTTATGATGGCTGTTTTATGATCCTTGACAGATAGTTCTAACATCTGGTTCATCTTGGTGTTGGTGTTACTTGATTTTTTTTTTTATTGTTCATGTTGTGATTTTTCTGGCTTTGATTCTTCTTATGAAGAGCCAGATGATTTTTATTGTATCTTGGACATTTTGGCCATTATGTTGAAACACTGTAGATCCTATTTAAATCTCTTATTTTAGCAGGCAATTCATCCTGTTTAGGTACAGCACACTGGTCCTGGCCTACTTTTGTAGGTTCTGGTTCCAATAATAATTTAATTTTCATAGCCTTTGCTATTATCTGTTCATCTCCTTGGTTTATCTGGTGCTGCTTGGGTTCTCGTTGGTCTCTGCAGAAGCACTTTTCTCAAGTCAGACTGCCTAGTGCATGTTGATGGGGAAAGGGATTCTCTACAAGGAAGAAGGATGCTTCCTGGTCTAAGCCACTTATGGCGGGGTCTCCCTCACCACTGGCCCTGCCTCTCACTTATTTTGGAGGGATGTCTCTGGCTCTGTGGGAGAAGGAGATTTCTTTCTGGCCAGGTGCTTCTTGTGGCAGTATTACCCTCCTGTTTGTGGGAGATTGAATGGCTTCAGGCCCAGATGACTTGTTGCAGTGGGATTTTCCTTGTTGGTACCCATGAGCTGCCATATGCCATGTCCCTGGTTGGGGCAGAAGAGTCTCAGGCCCATGGGTACAAATAAATTTGCAGGCCTAGGTCATTTGTTCGGAGAAGGCAATGGCACCCCACTCCAGTACTCTTGCCTGGAAAATCCCATGGACGGAGGAGCCTGGTGGGCTGCAGTCCATGGGGTCGCTAAGAGTCGGACACGACTGAGCGACTTCACTTTCACTTCTCACTTTCATGCATTGGAGAAGGAAATGGCAACCCACTCCAGTGTTCTTGCCTGGAGAATCCCAGGGACGGGGGAGCCTGGTGGGCTACCGTCTATGGGGTCGCATAGAGTTGGACACGACTGAAGCGACTTAGCAGCAGCAGCAGCAGCAGGTCATTTGTTATGGTGGGGTACCCTGTGCTGATACTGTCTGGCCACATATTGTCTCTCTGTGGTGGAGGAGATTCTTGGATCTGGTGTGGAAGGAGAAACTTGCTCTGGTTACTTATTGTCAGAGGTGATCCCCATTAATCTCCCTTGCCAATGTTGCTAAGATCACTTGGGGTTGTTACTGGGGCTCTTGTTCCATCTGGGGAAGAAATGAACCTACCTGGTTTCCTTGTTACTAGAACAAGGTTACTAGATTGGTGGTCAATTATGATAGACCTGGTCAACATCTGTCAGGCAGGAGATTCTTAGATGCCCTGCTGATGTCCCTTTCCTGAAGTCCATGGCTCTCTAAACATTTCATTGTCATCTTTCCACCTTTCACAGTTCTCTTTTTATTTCCTCATGTGCTATTTGTAGGACTTCTAGTTGCAGCAAGGAGAGTAGGGATAAGTTAATCTATACCATCACATCT
>SJYT01072534.1:640187-661253 GCA_006410635.1 Cephalophus harveyi
TATAATAGAGAGAATATAACTACCAAATTGATAGTGGAAAAGATGAGTTCTTTGAAAAAACTTTTGATAATGCTAATCAATTAGTAAAGAAATAAAGTAATAAATGAAAGAAGGTTTACAATTAGAAATACAGAAGATTTAAAAAATAATGTTATTATAGTTCAACCATTATAGAAATGCACTTAGGGAAAAAGCAATAATTTTGGAGACTAACATGACAACAAATATGGTCCATCCATAATATAACACTTCCTGGGTCATCCAGTTGCTCAACTTCCAAAACATATTTAACTGCATCCACCTATTTCTATACCACTGAGAAAGATACTGTTATCTGTGGCATTAAGGAAGGTCAGCTGGTTGTTTTATTGTGAAGTGTTCAGGGTGAGATGCCAACTGGATATTTAGATGAAGATGTCAAATAGAGATTCTGACTCATGTGCTTGCACTTCAGAAGAGAGCTTAGACCTGGAGATTGAGAGCTGGAATCTTTAAGGAATATATGCACCAAAGTCCTGGCACTAGATGAGGACACAGAGATGATGCACAGATACAGAAAAGGAAGATCAGGCACAAGCCCTGGAAACTTCTGACACTTAGATCTGTGAAAAAATAGAAGAGCCAACAGAAGACGAAGAAAGGATGTCCGATGAAAGAAGAATAATCCAGACCTATGTGTCTTCTTAGAAGTTTAAGGAAAAAGATATTTCAAGAAGGAGAGTTAGACTGTTGGATTGATTAGCCTCTGAGTGTTCAGATAACAGAAAGAAGTGACCCCTGGTTTTGGCAAGAGAGAGATCATTGTCTACCTTAAAAGAGCAGATTCAGTGGATTACAGAGAATATAAACGTAACTAATTAGGGGGGCAGGAGTGGTGCACGGCAGAGAGGAGGTACCCCACATTCAAGGTCAGGAGCAGTGGCCATGAGGACATACCCCACGTCCAAGGTAAGGAGCAGCGGCTGTGCTTTGCTGGAGCAGCCGTGAAGAGATACTCCACGTCCAAGGTAAGAGAAACTCAAGTAAGATGGTAGGCGCTGAGAGACGGCATGAGAGGGCAGATGGACTGAAACCACAATCACAGAAAACTAGCCAATCTGATCACATGGACACAGCCTTTCTAACTCAGTGAAACTAAGCCATGCCATGTGGGGCCACCCAAGATGGATGGATCATGGTGGAGAGGTCTGACAGAATGTGGTCCACTGGAGAAGGGAATGGCAAACCACTTCAGTATTCTTGCCTTGAGAACCCAATGAACAATATGAAAAGGCAAAAGGATAGGATACTGAAAGAGGAACTCCCCAGGTCAGTAGGTGCCCAATATGCTACTGGAGATCAGTGGAGAAATAACTTCAGAAAGAATGAAGAGACGGAGCCAAAGCAAAAACCACACCCAGCTGTGGATGTGACTGGTGATAGAAGCAAGGTCTGATGCTGTAAAGAGCAATATTGCCTAGGAACCTGGAATGTTAGGTCCATGAATCAAGGTAAACTTGAAATGGTCAAACAGGAGACGGCAAGAGTGAACGTCAACATTCTAGGAATCAGCAAACTAAAATGGACTGGAATGGGTGAATTTAACTCAGATGACCATTATATCTATTACTGTGGGCAGGAAACCCTTAGAAGAAATGGAGTAGCCATCATAGTCAACAAAAGAGTCTAAAATGCAGTACTTGCATGCATTCTCAAAAATGACAGAATGATCTCTGTTCATTTCCAAGGCAAACCATTCAGTACCATGGTAATCCAAGTCTATGCCCTGACCAGTAATGCTGAAGAAGCTGAAGTTGAACGGTTCTATGAACACCTACAAGACCTTTTAGAACTAACACCCAAAAAAGATGTCCTTTTCATTATAGGGGACTAGAATGCAAAAGTAGGAAGTCAAGGAACACCTGGAGTAACAGGCAAATTTAGCCTTGGAGTACAGAATGAAGCAGGGCAAAGGCTAATAGAGTTTTGCCAAGAGAACGCGCTGGTCATAGCAAACACCCTCTTCCAACAACACAAGAGAAGACTCTACACATGGACATCACCAGATGGCCAATACCGAAATCAGACTTATTATATCCTTTGCAGCCAAAGATGGAGAAGCTCTATACAGTCAGCAAAAACAAGACCAGGAGTGGATTGTGGCTCAGATCATGAACTCCTTATTGCCAAATTCAGACTTAAATTGAAGAAAGTGGGGAAAACCACTAGACCATTCAGGTATGACCTAAATCAAATTCCTTTTGATTATACAGTGGAAGTGAGAAATAGAATTAAGGGATTAGATCTGATAGATAGAGTGCCTGATGAACTATGGACAGAGGTTCGTGACATTGCACAGGAGACAGGTATCAAGACCATCCCCAAGAAAAAGAAATTCAAAAAAGCAAAATGGCTGTCTGAGGAGGCCGTACAAATAGCTGTGAAAAGAAGAGACACGAAAAGCAAAAGAGAAAAGGAGAGATATACCCATTTGAATGCAGAGTTCCAAAGAATAGCAAGGAGAGATAAGAAAGGCTTCCTCAGTGATCAGTGCAAAGAAATAGAGGAAAACAATAGAATGGGAACGACTAGAGATCTCTTTAAGAAAATTAGAGATACCAAGGGAACATTTCATGCAAAGATGGATTCAATAAAGGACAGAAATGGTAGGGACCTAACAGAAGCAGAAGATATTAAGAAGAGGTGGCAAGAATACCCAGAAGAACTGTATAAAAAAGATCTTCATGACCCAGATAATCACGATGGTGTGATCACTCACCTAGAGCCAGACATCCTGGAATGTGAAGTCAAGTGGGCCTTAGAAAGCATCACTATGAACAAAGCTAGTGGAGGTGATGGAATTCCAGTTGAGCTATTTCAAATCCTGAAAGATGATGCTGTGAAAGTGCTGCACTCAATATGCCAGCACATTTGGAAAACTCAGCAGTGGCCACAGGACTGGAAAAGTCAGTTTTCATCCCAATCCCAAATAAAGGCAATGCCAAAGAATGCTCAAACTACCGCACAATTACACTCATCTCACATGCTAAGTAAAGTAATGCTCAAAATTCTCCAAGCCAGGCTTCAACAATACGTGAACTGTGAACTTCCAGACGTTCAAACTGGTTTTAGAAAAGGCAGAGGAATCAGAGATCAAATTGCCGACATCAGCTGGATCATGGAAAAAGCAAGAGAGTTCCAGGAAAACATCTATTTTTGCTTAATTGACTATGCCAAAACCTTTGACTGTGTGGATCACAATAAACTGTGGAAAATTCTGAAAGTGATGGGTATACCAGACCACCTGACCTGCCTCTTGAGAAACCTGTATACAGGTCAGGAAGCAACAGTTAGAACTGGACATGGAACAACAGACTGGTTCCAAATATGAAAAGGAGTACGTCAAGGCTGTATATTGTCACCCTGCTTATTTAACTTAAATGCAGAGTACATCATGTGAAACACTAGGCTGGATGAAGCACAAGCTGGAATCAAGATTGCCAGGAGAAATATCAATAACCTCAGATATGCAGATGACACCATGGCAGAAGGTGAAGAAGAACTAAAGAGCCTCTTGATGAAAGTGAAAGAGGAGAGTGAAAAAGTTGGCTTAAAGCTCAGCATTCAGAAAACGAAGATCATGGCATCTGGTCCCATCCCTTCATGGGAAATAGATGGGAAAACAGTGGGAACAGTGACAGACTTTATTTTTTTGGGTTCCAAAATCACTGCAGATGGTGATTGCAGCCTTGAAATTAAAAGACGCTTACTCCTTGGAAGGAAAGTTATAACCAAACTAGAGAGCATGTTAGAAAGCAGAGACATTACTTTGCCAACAAAGGTCCATCTAGACAAGGCTATTGTTTTTCCAGTGGTCATGTATGGATGTGAGAGTTGGACCATAAAGAAAGCTGAGCACTGAAGAATTGATGCTTTTGAACTGTGGTGCTGGAGAAGACTCTTGAGAGTTCCTTGGACTGCAAGGAGATCCAACCAGTTCATCCTAAAGGAGATCAGTCCTGGGTGTTCTTTGGAAGGACTGATGTTAAAGCTGAATCTCCAATACTTTTGCCACCTCATGAGAAGAACTGACTCATTTGAAAAGACCCTGATGCTGGGGCAGATTGAGGGCAGGAGGAGAAGGGGACAACAGAGGATGAGATAGTTGGATGGCATCACTGATTCAATGGACATGATTTTGGGTAGGGTCTGGGAGTTGGTGATGACAGCAAGGCCTGGTGTGCTGCGGTTCATGGAGTTGCAAAGAGTTGGACAGGACTGAGCGACTGAACTGAACTGAATTAGGGGGGAGTGGATAATTAGAGCAGAGAAAGTCAAAACAATGCATAATGTGTACCTTCTTCATAAGAAAACACAGAAGTGATTTTGACTCTGTCCTGGGCTTTACAAATATAGGTTTACTCTGCTGTATGTGTTGACTATACTGAGACATTTTTATTGTTAGATAAATCTGAATCACCTTGGTGATAATAGGCCACACTTCAAGGTGATCTTTATTTAGAGATAAGGTGTTAACTTTAACTACTTTTATTCATTCATGAAATATTTTACCATTTTTATTTATCCTTTTACTCAGTTAATTGACACTCATTTATGAGAGTGTATGCAGACCTCTGGAGTAAATGCTTTAAGAAATACCAAGCTAAGGAGAAAATAAAAGCATACTTTAAGAAGCTAGTCCTGGTAGATATAGAGCAGCCAAAACTGATATGTATACCATTATAATAAGATTAAATAGAAACAATACAAGAGAAGCAGCAAGAGTGAGCTTTTTGAAATTTAAAGTTATCTAAGGAGGTAGACTATATATCTGATAGTAAATCAGGAAAGGAGATGTATGTGTAGTTGAGTTCCAAAATATTTTTAGATATAAAGTTAGAGCCAAAAGAAAAAGAAAGTAAGGAAAACAAAACAAAACAAACAAGAAGAATCACTGATTATGCTTGGGAGATGATTCTCATTTTGTAACACAGAGTGCATCACAGGAAATAGAAAAATTGTGTGATTAATTTGAGTGGGCTGGGGAGTGTTAAGTTTTACTGTTTTATGTCCCTCTCTTACTCTTTCTATATTGTGCACAAATATTTTTAATTAATTTTAAAAAGAATTACTTCTGTAAAAGTACATATTTTACCAAAAAATAATGTTATTACCATGAACTATTTTATGACAATAATCTGAAATCTTAAACAAAATGGACAATATCCTGGGAAAACATAACTTGACAAAAGTGACTGCAGAAGAAATGGAAAGTTGAATAAACCTATAAACATCAAAGCAATACACCAATAGGTAGAATGCTACCATGTTCCTCACTCTAAATCTCACAACCCAGATGATTTCACAGGTGAGTTCTCTCCACATTCAAGAAGCAGATGAATCCCAACTCACACAAAACTTGTTCAGGGAATAGAAAAATAAGAAAAATCCCCCTCAATTAATTTTATGGAGCTTTATAACCTTGATAACAAAACTGACCAGAACATTAAAGGAAAATGTATAGGTTAATCTCTCATATGAGCATAATAAAAATCCTGTACAAAATATTAGTATCTCTGTGGAGAAATGTTAAAACTTTGTGGAAAACATTCAAGAGATCTAAACGAGTAGAAAGGTGATGCCATATTCACAGATAGAAACACACACTATTGTAGATGTCAGTGATCTCCCAATTTAATCTGTAAAGTCAATACAATTCCAGTCAGAATCTCAACTGTTTTTTCTTTCCTTTTTGATGGAACTTAAAAAGCTCATTATAAATGTTATATCAAAAAGCAAATGGCCAAGATTAGCAATAATCCTGTCATATAGGTACTGTTTTGTGCCTATTTCATATATATGAAAACTGAGGCAGAGAATGGTTAAATAATTTGGTCAGGGTCACACAGCCAGTAAGCAGCAGAACCAGAACTCAAAATGAGGAAATTTGGTTCCAGATTCCACACTTTTAAATCCTCACTAGGGAATTCCTTGGCTGTCTGGTGGTTAAAACTCTGCACTTTCACTGCTGAAGGTGTAGGTACAAGCCCTGGTTCAGGAATTAAGATCCTACAAGCCATGCAGCCAAAACATAAATAAAATTTAAAAAAAAATCACAGTAGATAATTTTGAAGAGCAATTTGTGGAATTCACTCTGCCTCATATTAAAACTAACAGAGCTATAGTCTTTTAGAGAGAGTGGTATTGGCACAAGAGAAGACAAGTAGGTCAATGGAACAGAATAGAGAATCCAGAAATAGATCCAAAAGACCAATCCTAAGGAGGAAGCTATAATTAGAATTCATTCATTCAACAAATGTTTATGAAGCATCAGCTCTGTGGTTGGCACTAGAAATGTACCAGTGAATAGAGACAAATCTCTTCTCTTGTGGAATTTACATTCTAATGGAGAAAGACAGAGAATAAATATTGTAAAGCTATAATCTATCTTAAGTAGTTTGCCATAGTGAAATGGGTATTATTGTGACAGCAGGAAGCAGTGAAATCAGCAGAAGCCTATGAGCCCTGCGGAACATATTGCTGTAGGTAATGTTGAGGCAGTGGGAGGAGTGGTTAATAATTTCAGAGATCTGATATGGGGCCAGCAGTACCTTTTCTTGTTCAGTTTAGGATTGGCAGGGCAGGTGGGGCAGGAGGATAGCCACCTCCCTAAATATTCAGCACTTCCATTGTGATTAGCAGTGGTTGGCAAAAGAGATGCTTCCTTCAACGTGTTGTCTTGGAACTTCCCCATACCATTGAGAGTTGTGATGGATAGTGCAGGGAAGTGATAGAAATGGCATTCTCATTAATCACAGGAATCTGGGTGAAGCATAACTGTCACACAGGACATTTGTGACAGACTTTTAATGAAGGCACTAGGATATCATATGGTATAAGCAGGGGAGTGTCCTGTTAGATTTAGATATAAAGCCACCAAACATCCCTGTGGATCATATTCAGAATTTTTAATGTCCACAGGAACAAACTTCTGGAGTAGCATTGTGGAAGGAGTTTCTTATATTTTTTAAGACTTAGAATTTTTAAAAATTGAATTATAGTTGATTTATAGTGTGTTATTTGAGGTGTACAGCAAAATGATACAGTTATGTATACACACACACACATGTATGTAAGCTTCCCTGGTGGTGCTAGTGGTAAAGAATCCACCTGCTAATGCAGGAGATATAAGAGACAAGGGTTCAATCCCCGGGTCAGGAGGATCCCCTGGAGAAGGAAATGGTTACCCACTCCAGTATTCTTGCCTGGGGAATCCCATGGACAGAAGAGCCTGGCTGGCTATAGTCCATGGGATCACATAGAGTCAGACACGACTGAAGTGATTTAGCACTCAAATGCACACACACATACACATACATACATTTTCAGATTTTTTTTCCATTATAGGTTATTATAAGATATTGAATGTAGTTCCCTGTGCTATACAGTAATTTCTTGTTGTTTATTTATTTTATATACAGTGGTATCTGTTAATCCCAATTCTCAGTTTATCCCTCCCCCCTTTCCCCTTTGTAACCATAAAATTGTTTTCTATGTCTGTAAGTCTATTTTGGTTTTGTAAATAAGTTTATTCATATACTATTTTCTAGATTACAAACAAACTCAACATTCAAAAAACTAAGATCATGGCATCCAGTCCCATCACTTCATGGCAAATAGATGGGGAAACAATGGAAACAGTATCCAACTTTATTTTGGAGGGCTTCAAAATCACTACAGATGGTGACTGCAGCCATGAAATTAAAAGACGCTTGCTCCTTGGAAGAAAAGCTATGACCAACCTAGAAAGCATATTAAAAAGCAGAGACATTACTTTGCTGACAAAAGTCCATCTAGTCAAAGCTATGATTTTTTCCAGTAGTTGTGTATGGATGTGAGAGTTGGACCATAAAGAAAGCTGAGCACTGAAGAATTGATGCTTTTGAATTGTGGTTTTGGAGAAGACTCTTGAGAGTCCCTGGACTGCAAGGAGATCCAACCAATCAATCCTCAAGGAAATCAGTCCTGAATATTCATTGGAAGGACTGATGTTGAAGCTGAAGCTCCAATACTTTGGCTACCTGATGCGAAGAACTGACTTCTTAGAAAAGACCCTAATACTGGGAAAGATTGAAGGCAGGAGAAGGGGACAACAGAGGATGAGATAGTTGGATGGCATCACCGGCTCAGTGAGCATAAGTTTGAGCAAACTCCAGGAGATAGTGAAAAACAGGGAAGCCTGGCATGCTGCAGTCCATGGGGTGGCAAAGAGTTGGACACAACTGAGTGACTGAATTGAACTGATGAATGATATCATATAATATTTTTCTTTCTGACTTACTTCACTTAGTATAATAATCTCTAGGTCCATCCATAATGCTACAAATAGGCTTATTTCATTCTTTTATGTGGTTGAGCAATATTCTACTGTGTATATGTACCCCATCTTCTTTATCCATTCCTCTGTTGGATGTTCAGGTTGCTTCTACATCTTCACTATTGTCAATATTGTGGCAGGAATTTCAATAATACTGACCTTTCTGTTTCTTCAAACATACTCTCTCATTTTTACCTCAAGGTCTTTGTGCTTGCTGTAATCATCTTCTTTCATACATTTGTGATATTTCAACTCAAATATTGCCTCTTTAAGATAGGCCTTCACTGCCTATCCTGTGTAAAGTGAACGAACCCTCATTCACTCTCTATCACATCCCATTGATTAATAATCTTATTAACACTTATCCCTATCTAAAGTTGTCTTGTGTATTTGTTTACTAGTTTCCTTTTCTACTTTCTACTCAAATGTAATCTCCATGAAGACCAAAACCATTTCTTTTTGGATCAGTGCTTTATCCCAGGTACCTGATATAGCACTGGACGTAACGTGCTCAATAAATATTTGTTGAGGAAAGAAGGAAGGAAATGTATCTGCCAGGGGACAAAAGTTATCTTGTCCTAGTGGAAGAAGAATCTGAAGCTGTCTGAGTTGATTTTGGCATCTGCCAAGCAAGATTGTATAAAGATTTAGCTTAATGTCTGTGCTTGATTGTTGCCATTAGCTGAAATCAGAAAGCAAGGCCTCAAAGCTTTCTGATCATAGAATTTACCAGGGTGAACCTGTAACTTTGCCTCCACAACTCTGGTTTCTGAGAGAGGATATTTCTCCCCATCCCGCCTCACCTCCAGCACCTCTACTCCCTACTTTTAATTCTGGTTGTCTGGCTGCCTAGGAAGGCATCTAACTTCTGGCATGAGCTGAATTTCTCTTTTTTGTTTGTTGTTCAGTCACTAAGTCTTGTCCAACTCTTTGTAAGCCTGTGCACTGAAGCACACCAGGCTTGCCTGTCCTTCATTATCTCCCAGAGTTTGCTCAGACTCATGTGCCATCCAACCACCTCATCCCTTCTCCTTTTGCCTTCAATCTTTCTTAGCATCAAAATCTTTTCCAGTGATCAGCTCTTCACATCAGGTGGCCAAAGTTTTGGAGCTTCAGCTTCAGAATCAGTCCTTCCAATGAAGATTCAGGGTTGATTTCCTTTAGGACTGATTGGTTTGATCTCCTTACAGTCCAAAGGACTCTCAAGTGTCTTCTCCAGCACCACAGTTGGAAACCATCAGTTCTAAGGTGCTCAGCCTTCTTTATTGTCCAACTCTCATATCCGTACATGGCTACTGGAAAAACCATAGCTTTGACTATACGGACCTTTGTTGGCAGAGTGATGTCTCTGCTTTTTAATACGCTGTCTGAGTTTGTCATGGTTTTCCTTCCAAGGAGCAAGTGTCTTTTAATTTCATTTTGTGTTTTTTTCCTTAGGTGTTTTTGACTGCCATGATTTGAAAACTGTTTAATATGATGAAAACTTTTAATGACTTGTCTTTACGGGATGACAGTTTAGTATGTAAAAATGGGGAAAGGGGCAACAATTCCATTAGCCCTCTTTTTACATTGAATGTTTCATTAAATACATTTTATTTCTTCCTTTCTTTCTTTCTCTCTTTCTTCCTTTCCTTTTTCTCAATATTGTGTTTGTAGTAACAAAATAGTGAGATTATATATAAAATCTAAACTGCATGCTCTGGAAACATTTTTTTAAGATGCGTTTTGCTTAAAAGGGTAGATATATGAAAACTTTCAGAATACAAAACAGCCAAAAATTTTGTAAATCCATTTATTTTTTATTTTCATTTGGGCAGTAATGTGCTATTATAGCCAAATAACATTTTAGATAAAATTGATTGACTCAATATAAACTGTTACAATGCATACTGATTGTATATATAAATCTTATATATGACAAGCTAAAAAAAAAGAAAAACAGTGATGTTCTATGTTGTGAATGGTAGAGGAAAGGGGATACTCAAGGTAATTTTCGTAATAGGTAGTATTGACTATTCTAAGTCACTGTTTTGAATTGTTGTTGTTTTAGTCATTAAGTCATGTCCAATTATTTTGTGACCCCATGGACTATATAGCCAGCTAGGCTCCTCTGTCCTTGGGATTTCACAGGCAAGAATACAAGAGTGGGTTGCTATTTCTTACTCCAGGGGATCTTCCCAACCCAGGGATCAATCCCAGGTCTCCTGCATTGGCATGTGGATTCTTTACCCTTGAGCCAGCAGGCAAGGCTCATGTTTTGAATACCGTGTATTAATTCATCTAAATGTTGATCAGTCCTATGAAGTAGTGCTATTGTTGTCATCATCATTTTACATATGGGGGAACTGCAGCATAATGATATCAAGTTACTTGTCCAATGTCACACAGTTAAGAAATGGATCCCAGGCAGTCTGACCCCAGAGACCTTTCTCTCAGCCAGTACACTGGCAGTCTTGATTCCTAATTGTTCTCCTTCCCACTTGGAATAATTGTCTTCAGCTGGAGACAGATGCTCAGGAGAAAAGTAATGGGAATTTGGATCCTCTAGGTACAAAGGAATCTCCAACCCTTGAAGGTCTCTGTTTCAATGAATGAGTGTGGGAGGTGTATGTATGCATATTTATGCAAACTCATTTATTAATCTCTGCCTCAATAGCTTCATATATATCAATAAAATAGATTAGAAAATATATTGGTGAAAAATTCAGTTGCCAATAGCAATAGCCAGCATAGAATGACAAGGAATATAAATTTAACAAAAAATGCAAGATCCATAAGAAGAAAAGTACAAAATTCTACTAAGAAATATAAAAGACTTTGATAAATAGTAAAATATACCTTGTTCTTAGATAGGAAGATGCAATATTATAAAAGCTGTGCATTCTCTCATAATTAACCTGTAAATTTTCCCAATGATAATTCTAAGAGTTTAAGATATTAAAATTTATTACAAAATTATAATAATTAAGATACTGTACACTATCCTAAGAATAGAGAGAGAGATCAGTAGAATCAAAATAGAAAATCCAGAAATAAACCCAGAAATTAATGTGGAATTTATTGTGTTACAAAAGTAACTGCAGTTTACTAGAGAAAAGAAATATTCAATAACACTATTGGGACAACTAGCTAATTCTTTAGAAAACAGCTAGATTAGTGCCTCATACTTTATACCATACAAATTTGGGATATAAAAATATGAAATATGAAAAAAATGAAACCATTAAACCAAGAGAAGGGAACATGAGGGAACATTTCTATAATCTCAGGGTATCAGAGGCCTTTTCAAGCATGATATAAAATGAACAAACCATTAAGGGAAGATCGATGGATTTGACTACATCAAAATGGAAAATTTCTGTGCAGCAGAAAATGTCATAAACACAATGGAAAGACAATGACAAATTAGAAAAGAGCACATGTGACAAAGAAAGGCTAATCTCCTTCATCTCTTAATTACCTATTAACAAAAGATTCAATATCCCAGTAGAAAAATGGGCAAAGGACCTGAGCAGGAAAATCTTGCAAGAAAAATACACATGCACACACAAAAAAAACTGTGAAAAGCTGTTCGACATCACCTTTAATCAAAGGAATTCAAATAAGAACAACAATAAGATGGACTATGTCACCTTTTGGTTTATCAAATATTTAAAAATATCCTTTAGTTTTAGAAAAGTTTCAAATTTACAGGAAAATTGAGAAGATATTACTAAGATTTCCTATAAATCCTACACCCAGTTTTCCTTGTCATTAAGATATTACATAAGTATAGTACTTTTTTGTTTTTTTACAGTTAATGAACCAATATATTATTATTAACCAAAGTCCAAAGTTTCTTCAGAGTTCCTTAATTTTTATGAATTTTTTCTTTCTATTTCAGTATCCCAGGCATGGATCCCACATTGCAGGTAGTTGTCATGTCTCCTTAGGCTTCTCTTGGCTGTGGTAGGTTTTCAGACTTTTCTTAACTATACTGGAGGAATATTCTGGTCAGGTATTTTGTGGGATGTCTCACTATTGGAATTTGTCTGATGTTTTTCTTAGATAGGAGATAGAATAAGACTGGAGTTGTGGATTATTGGGAGGGAGGACACAGTTTAAGTGCCATTTTCATCACATCATATCAAGGACGCAATATGTCAGCATGATTTTATCTGTTGATATTGACCATCCTGAGGTGGTGTTTATCAGATTTCTCCACTGTAAACTTGTGTTTTTGCTCTCCTTTCTTTGCTGTACTCTTTAGAAAAATGTTAATATGAAGACCACACTTAAGGAGTGGAGCATTATGCTCCCTTCCTTGAGGGCAGAGTATCTACATAAATTATTTGGAACTTTTCTGCACAGGAGATTTGTTTCCTCCTTCCACCTGTTAGTTTATTCAATCATTTATTTATCTCAGTATGGACTTATGGATATTCATTTTATAGTTTGGTTTATAATAAAATACTATTTCATTTTGTTGCTCAAATTGTTCTAACGTTGGCCATTAGGCACTTTCATACTTCTCCCTTGCTTATCTCTAAATTTCCATGCCAACAGTGAGAAAACTGGTTCCCACCATCTGCCATTTATTTATTTGTTTAATTTCAGTATACATATATAACTCCATCAGAATTGTTAACCTATACCCCCATGAGAAACAAACTTTATCAACTAGATTATAATGCTTATGTGCAGTTCCTTGTGCCTATAGTCCTACAGACTCCACTCATTTTCTTTTTTTCATTTTTTTCTTTTTTTTAAAAAATATAAATTTATTTATTTTAATTGGAGGTTAATGGCATTGAAACATGTATAATATATACGAAACGAATCGCCAGTCCAGGTTCGATGCATGATACTGGATGCTTGGGGCTGGTGCACTGAGACGACCCAGAGGGATAGTACGGGGAGGGAAGAGGAAGGGGGGTTCAGGATGGGGAACACGTGTATACCTGTGGTGGATTCATGTTGCTGTATGGCAAGACTCCACTCATTTTCAAAGTTACTTCGTTCAGATGAAGATGCTTGGAATGATTTCAGTTTTTCTGAATTTTGTGATCTATCCTAGAGAAGGTTCCATGCACACTTGAGAAAAAGGTGAAATTCATTATTTTGGGGTGAAATGTCCTATAGATGTTAACTAGGTCTAACTGGTCCATTGTATCATTTAAAGTTTGCGTTTCCTTGCTAATTTTCTGTTTAGTTGATCTATCCATAGGTGTGAGTGGGGTATTGAAGTCTCCTACTTTATTGTGTTACTGTTAATTTTACCTTTGATACTTGTTAGCATTTGCCTTACATATTGCGGTGCTCCTATGTTGGGTTCATATATATTTATAATTGTTATATCTTCTTGAATGGACCCTTTGATCATTAAGTAATGTCCTTCTTTGTCTCTTTTCATGGCCTTTATTTCAAAGTCTATTTTGTCTGATATGAGTATTGCTACTCCTGCTTTCTTTTGGTCTCCATTTGCATGAAATATTTTTTTCCAGCCCTTCATTTTCAGTCTGTATGTGTCCCTTGTTTCGAGATGGGTGTCTTGTAGGCAGCATATATGGGGGTCTTGTTTTTGTATCTATTCAGCCAGTCTTTGTCTTTTGGTTGAGGCATTCAACCCATTTACATTTAAGGTAATTATTGATAAGTATGATCCCGTTGCCATTTACTTTGTTGTTTTGGGTTTGAGTTAATAAACCTTTTCTGTGTTTCCTGTCTAGAGAAGATCCTTTTGCATTTGTTGAAGAGCTGGTTTGGTGGTGCTGAATTCTCTCAGCTTTTGCTTGTCTGTAAAGCTTTTGATTTCTCCTTCATATTTGAATGAGATCCTTGCTGGGTACAGTCATCTGGGTTGTAGATTTTTCTCTTTCATCACTTTAAGTATTTCCTGCCATTCCCTTCTGGCCTGAAGAGTTTCTATTGAAAGATCAGCTGTTATCCTTATGGGAATCATCTTGTGTGTTATTTGTTGTTTTTCCCTTGCTGCTTTTAATATTTGTTCTTTGTGTTTGATCTTTGTTAATTTGATTGATATGTGTCTTGGGATGTTTCACCTTGGGTTTATCCTGTTTGGGACTCTCTGGGTTTCTTGGACTTGGGTGGCTATTTTCTTCCCCATTTTAGAGAAGTTTTCACCTATTTTCCCCTCAAGTATTTTCTCATGGCCTTTCTTTTTGTCTTCTTCTGGGACTGCTATGATTTGAATCTTGGGGCATTTAACATTGTCCCAGAGGTCTCTGAGGTTGTCCTCATTTCTTTTAATTCCCTTTTCCCCCTCTTTCTGCTTCATTTATTTCCACCATTCTATCTTCTACCTCATTTATCCTATCTTCTGCCTCAGTTTTTCTACTGTTGGTTCCCTCCAGAGTGTTTTTGATCTCAGTTGATTATTCATTATTGATTGACTCTTTTTTATTTCTTCTAGGTCCTTGTTAAACATTTCTTGCATCTTCTCAATCCTTGTCTCCATACTATTTACCTGTAACTCCATTTTGTTTTCAAGATTTTGGATCATTTTTACTATCATTATTCTGAATTGTTTTCAGGTAGACTCTCTATCTCCTCCTCTTTTGTTTGGTTTGGTGGGCATTTATCATGTTCCTTTACCTGCTGAATATTTCTCTGCCTTTTCAACTTGTTTAGATTGCTGTGTTTGGGGGGGCCTTTCTGTATGCTGGAAGTTTGTGGTTCCTCTTTATTGTGGAGATTCCTCCCTGTGGGTGTGGTTGGACAAGTGGCTTGTCAAGGTTTCCTGGTTAGGGAAGCTTGTGTCAGTGATCTGGTGGGTGGAGCTCGATTTCTTCTCTCTGGAGTGCAATGAAGTGTCCAGTAGTGTTTTGAGGTATCCATGGGTTTGAAAGAACTGTACAAAAAAGATCTTCATGACCCAGATAATCACTATGGTGTGATCACTCACCTAGAGCCAGACATCCTGGAATGTGAAGTCAAGTGGGCCTTAGAAAGCATCACTATGAACAAAGCTAGTGGAGGTGATGGAATTCCAGTTCAGCTATTTCAAATCCTGAAAGATGATGCTGTGGAAGTGCTGCACTCGATATGCCAGCAAATTGGGAAAACTCAGCAGTGGCCACAGGACTGGAAAAGGTCAGTTTTCATTTCAATCCCAAAGAAAGGCAATGCCAAAGAATGCTCAAACTACCGCACAATTGCACTCATCTCACACGCTAGTAAACTAATGCTCAAAATCCTCCAAGCCAGGCTTCAGCAATACGTGAACCGTGAACTTCCTGATGTTCAAGCTGGTTTTAGAAAAGGAAGAGGAACCAGAGATCAAATTGCCAACATCCGCTGGATCATGGAAAAAGCAAGAGAGTTCCAGGAAAACATCTATTTCTGCTTTATTGACTATGCCAAAGCCTTTGACTGTGTGGATCACAATAAACTGTGGATAATTCTGAAAGTGATGGGAATACCAGACCACCTGACCTGCCTCTTGAGAAACCTGTATACAGGTCAGGAAGCAACAGTTAGAACTGGACATGGAACAACAGACTGAGTCCAAATAGGAAAAGGAGTGCATCAAGGCTATATATTGTCACCCTGCTTATNGAAAGTGATGGGAATACCAGACCACCTGACCTGCCTCTTGAGAAACCTGTATACAGGTCAGGAAGCAACAGTTAGAACTGGACATGGAACAACAGACTGATTCCAAATAGGAAAAGGAGTGCATCAAGGCTATATATTGTCACCCTGCTTATTTAACTTATATGCAGAGTACATCATGAGAAACGCTGAGCTGAATGAAGCATAAGTTGGAATCAAGATTGCCGGGAGAAATATCAATAACCTCAGATATGCAGATGACACCACCCTTGTGACAGAAAGTGAAGAGGAACTAAAAAGCCTCTTGATGAAAGTGAAAGAGGAGAGTGAAAAAGTTGGCTTAAAGCTCAGCATTCAGAAAACTAAGATCATGGCATCTGGTCCCATCCCTTCATGGGAAATAGATGGGGAAACAGTGGAAACAGTGTCAGACTTTATTTTTTTTTTGGCTCCAAAATCACTGCTGATGGTGATTGCAGCCATAAAATTAAAAGACGCTTAACTCCTTGGAAGGAAAGTTATGACTAACCTAGATAGCATATTAAAAAGCAGAGATATTACTTTGCCAATGAAGGTCTGTCTAGTCAAGGCTATGGTTTTTCCAGTGGTCATGTATGGATGTGAGAGCTGGACTGTGAAGAAAGCTGAGCGCTGAAGAATTGATGCTTTTGAACTGTGGTGTTGGGGAAGACTTTTGCGAGTCCCTTGGACTGCAAGGAGTTCCAACCAGTCCATCCTAAAGGAGAGCAGTCCTGGCTGTTTATTGGAAGGACTGATTTTGAAGCTGAAACTCCAATACTTAGGCCACCTCATGCAAAGAGTTGACTCATTGGAAAAGACCCTGATGCTGGGAGGGATTGGGGGCAGGAGGAGAAGGGGACGACAGAGGATGAGATGGCTGGATGGCATCACCAACTCAATGGTCATGGGTTTAGGTGGACTCCTGGAGTTGGTGATGGACAGGGAGGCCTGGTGTGCTGTGATTCATGGGGTCGCAAAGAGTTGGACAGGACTGAGCAACTGAACTGAACTAGTAAGTATGCTTCCCTGGTGGCTCAGATGGTAAAGAATCTGCCTGTAATGCAGGAGACCTGGGTTCAATCCTTGGGTCAGGAAGATCTGGAGAAGGAAATTCTTGCCTGGAAAAAAAATTTTATGGACAGAGGAGCTCAGCAGATTACAGTCCTTGGGATTGCAGAGTTGGACATCACTGAGCAACTAACACACACATGCACATGTATAAGAGAAATCATGTGGTGTTTGTCTTTCTCTGACATTTCAGTTAGCATAGTACTCTTAAAGTTCACCCATATTTTTATAAATGGCAATATTTATTTGTTATGGATAAGTAGAGATTGTTTCCATTCTTGGCTACTGTGAATAATGTTGCATTGAGCATAGGGGTGCATGTATCTTTTTGAATTAGTGGTTTTATTTTCTTCAGATAGATACAAAATGGAATTTCTGGACCTTATGGTAGTTATATTTTTAAGTTTTTGAGAAATTTCCATACTGTTTTGGCAAAGTGGTTGCATCAATTTATATTGCTGCCAATGGTTTATGAGGATTCATTTTCTCTGCATCCTTGTCAACACATTATTTCTTGTCTTTTTGATGATAGCCATTCTAACAGGTGTGAAGTGACATCTCATTGTGGTTTTGATTTGCATTTCCCTGATGATTAGTGATGCTGAGCATCTTTTCATTTGTCTGTTGGCTGTTGGTATGTCTTCTTTTTAAAAGTGTCTATTCAGATCTGTCCATTTTTAAATTGGATTATTTGGGTTTCTGCTATTGACTTGTATGAGTTCTTTATGTATTTTGGATATTAGCCCTTTATCAGATATATGATTTGCAAGTATCTTCTCCCATTCAATAGCTTGCCTTTTTGTTTTGTTCATGGTTTTCTGTGCTGTGCAAAAGCTTTTAGTTTGATATAGTCCCATTTGTTTATTTTTGCTTTTGTTGCCCTTGCCTTTGGAGTCATATTTTTAAAAATCACAAAAAACTGTGTCAGCGAACTTACTGCCTATTTTTTCTTCTAGGAACTTTATTTTTTTTTAAATAATATTTGTTTTTACTTATTTATTTCACTGTGTTGGGTCTTAGTTGCAGCATGTGGGATCTACTTCCTTGACCAAGGATCGAACCCCTGGCCCCCTGCACTGGGAGCATGGAGCCTGAGCCACTGGACCACCAGGGAAATCCCCTCTTCTAGGAACTTTAAAATTTCAGGTCTTACATCCAAGCCTTTAGTCCATTTTGTGTTAATTTTTGTGGATTGTGTAAGATGATGGTCCAGTTTCATTCTTTTGCATGTAGTTGTCCCATTTTTCCAACACCATTTATTGAAGAGATTATCCTTTCTTTATCATATACTTATCTCATTTGTTGTAAAATAATTGCCATTTATGTGTTTTTAAAAAATTTCTGTGTTCTCTATTCTTTATTGATCTATGTGTCTGGTTTTATACCAATACCATACTGTTTTGAATATTATATCCTTGTAGTATAGTTTGAAACCAAGGAGCATGATATGTCCACCTTTTCTCTTCTTTCTCAAAGAGTGCTTTAGCTATTCACAATCTTTTGTAGCTCCATGCAAATTTTAAAATTACTTGCTCTAGTTCTGTGGAAAATTCTACTGGAATTTTGATAGTGATTACATTGAATCTGTAGATTGCTTTGGGTAGCATGGATATTTCAGCATTATTAATTTTTTCAACCCATGAGCACAGAATATTTTTCCATTTATTTGTGTCTTCTTCAGTTTCTTTCATTGATGTCTTATAGAATTCAGAGCACAGGGCTTTCACCTCTTTGGCTAATTTATTTCTAGATATTTTATTCTTGATAGAATTGTAAATGAAGCTGTTTTCTTTATTTGTCTTTCTGATGTATAGTTTATTTTTAGTGTATACAAATGCAAGTGATTTGTATATTGATTTTGTATCCTGCACATTTACTGAATTCAATTATTAGTTCTAACAGTTCTTTGGTGTAGCTTTAAGGGTTTTCTATATGTAATATCATGTCATCTGCAAATAGTGACAGTTCTACTTCTTCCTTTCACTTTGGATGCATTATATTTCTTTTTCTTGCCTTATTACTGTGACTAGGAGTTGTAGTACTATGGTGAATAAAAGTGGGGAGAGTGGGCATCCTTGTCTTACCCCTGATCTTAGAGGAAATGCTTTCAGCTTTTGTTGTTGACTATGATATTTGCTGTGGGTTTTCCATATATGGCCCTTATAATCTTGAGGTACATTCCTTCTGTACCCATATTGTTGAGAATCTTTATTATAAATGTATGCTGAATTTTGTGAAATACTTTTTCTGCATCTATTGAGATGATTTTGTGATTTTCATGTTTCATTTTGTTAATGTGGTATATCACATTGATTAGTCTGTAGAATCATACTGCATTCATAGACTAAATTCCACTTGATCATGGTATATGACCCTCTTAATGTATTTTTAAATTATTTGCTAATATTTTGTTTAAGATTTTTGCATCTATGTTCATCAGTGCTATTGGCCTGTAATTTTCTCTTTTTGTGATGTCTTTTTTGGTTTTTGGTATCAGAGTAATGCTGACCTCATAATAGGAGTTTAGCAGCATTTCCTTTTCAATCTTTTGGAAGTGTTTGGGAAGGATAGGCATCAAATCTTCTTTGAACATTTGGTAGAATTCACCAGTGAAGCCATCTGGTCCAGGACTTTTATTTGTTGTAAGCTTTTAAAATTACTGATTCAATCTCCTTACTAGTTATCAGTCTGTTCAGATTTTCTATTTTTTCATGATTCGTTCTTGGGAAATTGTATGCTTCTAGGAATTTACCCATTTCTTCAAGGTCATACAATTTGTTGACATAAGATTGTTCATAGTAGTCTCTTATGATCCTTTGTGTTTCTGTGATGTCAGTTGTAACTTCTCTTTCATTTCTGATTTTGTTTGAATCTTTTCACTTTTCTCTGGTGAGATGAGCTGATGGTTTGTCATTTTGGTTTATCTTTTCAAAGAACCAGCTTCTAGTTTTGTTGATCTTTTCTATTGTCTTTTAACCTGGTTTGGGATGATCCCCTGGAGGAGGGTATGGTAACCCACTCCAGTAC
Source organism: Cephalophus harveyi (assembly GCA_006410635.1). Taxonomy (NCBI): domain Eukaryota; kingdom Metazoa; phylum Chordata; class Mammalia; order Artiodactyla; family Bovidae; genus Cephalophus; species Cephalophus harveyi. The sequence continues at coordinate 660,214 of SJYT01072534.1, forward strand.
TCTTGCCTGGAGAATCTCCATAGACAGAGGAGCCTGGTGGACTACAGTCCATGGGGTTGCAAATAGTCAGACACGACTGAGCAGATAAGCACAGCACAACACAGCATTGTCTTTTAATCACCATTTTATTTTTGCTCTGATCTTCAATATTTCCTTCCTTCTACTAACTTTGGCCATCATCTCTTCTTTCTCTAGTTTATTTAGGTGTAAGGTTGGGTTGTTTATTTGAGTTTTTCTTGTTTCTTGAAGTAGACCTCTATTCATGTGAATAGAAATGCTTAGAAATGCTTTTGCTGCATCCCATAAATTTTGGTATATTGTATTTTTCTTTCATTTGTTTCTAGGTATTTAAAATTTTTCTTCTTTGTTTTTTCAGTGACCCATTGATTGTTCAGTAGCATGTTGTTTAATCCCCACAGTTTGGTGTTTTTTTCTACTTTCTTCTTGTAAATGATTTCTAGTTATTTACAACTGAGGTCTGAAAAGATGTGTCATATGAAACTAATCTTTAATTTATTGAGACTTGTTTTGTGACCTAATGTGGTATATGTTCCATATGCTGATTAGAAGAATGTATACTCTGATGCTTTTGGGTGGAATTTTGTGATTATGTATATTAAGGCAATCTGATCTAATGTGCCATTTAAGGCCAATGTTTCCTGATTGATTTTTCAGGATGTCCTATTCATTGATGTTAGTGGGGTGTTAAAGTGACTATTATTCTGTTATTATCAATTTCTCACCTTAGGTCTGTTAAGATTTGTTTTATATATTTTGGTGCTCTTATGTTAGATGCATATATATTTATAAATGTAATATCTTCTTGCTGGTTTGACCCCTTTATTGTTATGTAATGACTTTTTTTGTCTTTTATTATTGTGTTTTTAAAAAGTCTTTGTCTGATACATATATAGCTATGCCAGCTTTAATATATAGAATATATTTCTCCATTCCTATATTTTCAGTCTTTCTTTGTCCTTAATTCTAAGTAAATCTCTGGTAGGCAGAATATAGATGAGTCTTTTTTATCCATATAACCC